>APFE031398833.1:442-15146 GCA_000404065.3 Pinus taeda
AGTTCTTTCAGCTTTTGTAAAGCTTCAAAGGAAGTTGAATATGATGAAATGTGGTGACTCACCTCCTTATTTACAGATGTTGCGATTAATGCATATGCTTTGCTGTTCTTGTTTTCCCAAATGGCGAGCTCTTTGTCTAAGGTAGGCTTTTCTGGGTCACTGTCTCCTTCTCCGACACACACTCCTTTCCACAACTCATTGAAGATGAGGGTGTGTTGTATCATCCGAGACCAATCAGGATAGTTCTCCTTGCCAGTGAGAACTATTCCTACCATAGGGATGATTGAATGCATTCTGTAAAAAAAAATACTTCTGCTGATAAAAAAAACTTCTGCCAATATACAGTAATAATGTACTCAAAAATTTCTGTGGGAAACAATTTTCGAGCAGCAATTTCAAAGCTCACTGAAAGGAAAAAAACACCATAAATCCCTTTGATTCTCTAGACCTTGAAGCCAGTAATAAAAGATATGGCAGCGTTAAAGTGTTGGACAACATTTTAAAAAAAATATGGGCATCATTTGTGCATGATGTTCATGACCCCTTTTTTGTTGGGTGCAACTTATACAGGCTCGGCCCAATATAAACCTTTACAAACTCAAATGATCATAGCCATAAAACTCTACATTGAAGTGGACGTCTTTTCACAAGTGCTGCAGGATTAATTTAAAATTATGATTTAAATACCATATACCAATCAAATACAGAGACCCTTCCATCAAATGTCGATACCACTCAACGCATTCAACTGTTACCAATCGTTAAAACTTTGATACCATTCACATTCAACAATAACCAAATGCAATGCACCCTTTAGCGCGGTGAGAGCATTTGAAATGCAGTTCAATACGCATATGTATATAGCACACAACGTACAATTCAACGCATATGTATATATCACACAACGCACAGTTCAACGCATATGTATATATTAACGCATATGTATATAGAACACAACGCACAGTTGAAAATGCAGTTCAACGCTTGGACAACGTTATGAACCAAACCCCCCAGCGTTCAAAACTTGGACAACGTTCAAAAACTTGGACAACGTTCAATACATATGGCAGCGTTAAACAGACAAGCTTAAGTGTTCAAGAGACGAGCTATAGACAGTGGTTTCTCTGGGCTTCTATATGTTGTTAATGATGCCGAGTCTTCCAGCTCCCAACCTAATGGCGTGGTTTGCAAATTAATGGTGTGACTAAATGGTATACAACATTAACACAACATTTCAATTGAACAGCGTTCAATCTAGCGTTGATACCAAACACAACATTTCAATGAACATAGCGTTTCAACCAGCATTGATGTCAGAGCAGCGTTCAATTAAAATGTCAGAACATTCACAATTTATTTTTTTTAACGTACAGGGCTTCTTCCAAGACAGAATGGGCAGTGCTGGACAGGATAGCGCTTCAGAAGAGCAGGGCAGAGGTTTTATAAAAGGAATATGGCAGAACAGGCACTCAGTCAGTCAAGGGAGTTACAAGGCACATGAGCCAAAAAAGGAGCTGGCTCTGATACCATGTCAGGCCAAGAGCAACTCCAGTTTGGCAGAAAATTGATTCATGTATTATTCCATAGGTAACCCATTATTATATACAATAGGGAGTGATTGTTCAGTTCATCTCCCGATGACTGTTCACCTTCCCAATTTATTTTATTTACATAAAATTCCCAATCATGAAGATTAGGTGTCAACAGTCAGGAGCATCTTGAAACACACTTTTTGTTGAGTTTTCACCTGTTTTGTGTTGTAAACTTGCAAAGTGTTTGTTGCCCATTCTTCAATCATAAAGTTTCAATCTTAGTTGGAGCACTTTTGAAAAGTCATTTTTGTTTTTGCTTTTGAAGAAAATTTCTTGAAAACTTGGTTTTTGCTTTCTTTGGCCTTGTTTGGATTTAGTTTCCTTTTCACAAGTGGAAGTGCATTTTTGTTTTCCTTGAAACTTGCTTTTAATGTTTGGACGAAAATGAGCATTAGCAACTTATATTCTATCTAAACATCTTAAGTGGCAAACTACAATTGATAAACAAGTTACATTCATTCTTTGATTTAGAATAGTCTTAAGTCTTGCATCAACATGTACTCATTGCATTAGGATAAATTTGTGCATCTTTTAGGTCTTCCATAGTTTTGCCAATATTTGTGAGTGTGAAGCTTGAGTAAAAGAAAAGAAAACAAGAATTTATTACTTTATTAGAAGTTCCTTAAAACCTAGTAGAAATTTCTTTCATCGAAGAACAAAACAAGTGCATTTGCATATAGTTTGGTTTTTATTAATTTCTTTTTCGTCAAAACACCACAATTTTCACTTCCTCTTATCCCTTGACTTAAAGAACAACTCATTTAAAAACAAGTGCTAACTAAAATACATTAGAAATTTTTATAAGTTAGACACACCAACAAGTTTTAGGATATTTTAGGGCCTTGGATTAGGTGAATGGAGAGAAAACTCTCCAAGGCCATTTAAACTGTCAAACATAGGAGTCTGAATAGTGAGTGAAAATCTAATAGCGTTAGGAAGACCAGGAAAGCTTTGGATCTAGGAGTCAAGCACGAGGATCTTTAAAGATAAGGAAGAGAGATACCCCCTCTCCTACTTGTCTGATCTTACCTCAAGACTGTTCCACCTGGCTTCTAACACGAGTTGGTAACCTTAGTTACTTCTCCTAGGGATCTACATAGGTGGATGCAGAGGGGAATCCCATGGCACCTGAGGTCGACATTGTATCACTCTCAATGGTACTATTGGAGGGCACCCTTGCGAAGCTTGGGGGCTTGCACTGACGCAGGCTGTTGTTAGGAGGTTAGCGTAACTTCCTCTACTACGTTCGCTGGCAAGACTGGGCCGTCATTATCCCAGACTATCTTCAGAAGGCCCCTTACTTCACTTTCTTGTATTTTTGTGTCCGGTCCTCATCACCTGGAGTAGAAATACTTGAAAGTTGTTTGACTGGCTGACATCTTTTAGGGACTTTTTAGTGTGTGCTCTGTTCTCTTAGTTGGCCAAGCTTTATTTTTTTCTTGAGTCTTTAATTAGATCTTAATAAAAAATTCAAAGTGGCTAACCGATCACCTAGAAAGTCTCGAAGACTTCGTGGTCTTTCACCACCAAGTTTAGAGCCTTCTCCTAGAAGGCGCAGAGGCAATATTGCCGGTGGGTTTCATCCCATGGCTAGTGACGCATTGGGGATTGATCCTCCTCTCGGGGGCATTAGTGTTCAGCATAGGGCTGGTACTTCCGCAGAACTAGAGAGGAACACTCCAGTTCTTTCTCGAGTTCTCTTTCAAACAGAAGATAGCATAGAAGTAGAAGAACTCCTAGAGTCGTTAGCAGCTCTGAATTCTCCTCTACCGTCTAACTATCCAGACGTATTACAATACGTTGGGACTCCGACGCATAGATCATCAAGTCTAGGTCATATTACGCACTTACCATCGATGGCCACTACTGGAACCATGGCTTCTACCACAAGTGCTATAACTATGCAGACTCCAACATCAGTACAAGGGGGAGGAACTATTTCCATCCCCTCTGCATCTCTATTTGGGTCTTTTGTTAGCACATCTTTATTTGGGTCTACCTCTATTCCTTCTACAAGTGGAAATTCTCAAGCCAGCGCTTTTAGTTATGGGTTCTTCCCATTCGGCACCCATTCATAGGGTATTTCATTAGTTCCATTCAGTGCCTCCACATCCATGATGGGTGGGTTGGCTTCATTTCAGGGTTTTCCTTTTGAAAGTGGTCATATACCACATTCCAACCCAATGATAGGATCTATGCATTTTCCTTCTACAAGACAAGGCCACAATCCTTTTCAAGGTTGGACTAACCCTGTGGTTAGTGGCATGGGAACTGGGAATCCATTTTTTGGTCAGCAAGGGAATAGGTCGTACTCCATAGTTAGCTCGTTTCGAAGTATTCCTCCCATAGCTTCTGCTTGGAATCCTTATCAGGGGTTATCCACTCCTTATAATCCTTTAGGAGGGAACTTCATTAGTTATGGAGGTTTTTCGGCCGGAGTTGGTCACATTCTGAGTTTTGTTGGATCACAAGGGCCACCTTTTGGTTTAGCTGGTTCTACTGGTTACTTCGGGAAGCTTGGTGCCTTCTAAAATCTAGGCCAATCTTTTCAGAACTTTGGGAGCTCCGCCCAGTCTGGGTGGAATCCCCAAGGTCCTCCTAGGCTTCCTTTTATGGCAACATTGAACTTTCCAGATCTCACGAAATTAAAAAATGATCCAATCAAATACAATCCAACCTAGCCTCTAGTCCCAACCAAAATCCCTTCAGATATTCCTAAGTTCGAGGGGAAGGGCAGTGAAGACCCAGGCGACCATGTAACCACATTCCATTTGTGGTGCTCATCAAACTCCCTTATTGTTGACTCGATTAGGTTGAGACTTTTTCAACGCACCTTGATCGGCAATGCAGCCAAGTGGTATATAGAGTTGCCAAGGGGTATCTTTACATCTTTCACCAATTTGGCTAACATTTTCCTAAATCATTTCCAATTGCCCATCCGTTATGATGCAGGAACTGAACTTCAGGCTAATTTTCTTCAGGACACGACAAATCACATTTCTGATCATATTCAGGAATGGAGACAGAGAAAGAGGCTAATTAAAGCTGAAATTCCCCCTGAATACCATCTCGAATGGTTTTTGAAATCTTTACAACCTGAAATCTCTAAGGATGTCTCCTTGTCCGGAGCCTACTCTGAGGAGCAAGGTATTTTCAGGGCCCAGAAGTTAGAATTGATTTACTCTCAGTCTAGGATTCTACAAAAAATCTTGCGAGATGCTCCTGGGACTAAGGTTGATATAGCCAAGTCGAAGACAGGTCCACATGCAGATGGTATCATTGGATCTGTAGACACAAATGTGGTGAACCTGTTGAGCCAATTGTAACAGTTGTCTTTACAAACTGCTACGAACAACCAGGTCATATCATCTAACCCTTCGTCTCTCAAACCTCTTCGGTTAATGCCGTCCAATCTTCCAACCCCAAAGGAAATAAAAATTCCAATGGGAAAAATAAAGGACGAGGTGAGAAAAAGAGTCAAGACAGGAAGATTGATGCAAATAAACCCGGCAATAACGCTGATGGTGGTGGAAATGGGTCTAGAAAGAAAGTCAAGTTTCCATGCAAGCTATGTAGCAGAGACCATTTAACTCATCTCTGCCTGAAGATTCAAGACGCTCAGTGCTTGTTAGGGTAGCAAGGGACTTCTAATTCTCAATCTGTCTTATCCAACCCTTTTCCAAGGGCAGCAACTGCTTGCTGGTGCAAGTTCAAATCCTGGTACCTCTACAGGGGGCAATCAGGAAGGGGAGAAATCATCAAATTTTTTCATGATGGGTTCTAATGTCCATGTGGCCACTCGGTCGCATGATTACGGTGAATTTGAAACTTCTAAGGACAAAACTAATCCCGGAAATACCGACCTTCATATTGAGTGACCCCCTATCGAGACTATACCACGGAGACCGAAAGGTTCTGCTAAATGAGCAAATATTAATCCTAATGCTAGGGCCACCCAGAATTACTCCATTGTCAAATATCTGGCTTAGAGTCCATGTGCCATGTCTGCTTTAGAGGTTCTCCAGTCATGTCCAGCTCAACGAAGTGCTTTGCTTTCACTGATAGGGGCAGTTGATCCAAATAATTCTTTAGTGCTCACTTTCGACATGCTTAATGTCAAAAAGCGACTCTCTCATCATATGGCTTTTCAAATAAAGTCTACATACCGGAAACTTAACATTTTTCGTAACGTTATTGATGAAGGAGCTTCCACGTGCGTCATGTCGATGTCATGATGGAAGGCCATTGGATCGCCTTCGGCTGTTCCTTCACCTACCCTCCTGACTACATTTGATGAACATTCTCATAGGCCGCATGGGATTATCTTGACCTTTCCCATATGTGTTGGGGGGAAGGTCATCAATATCGAAGTAGAAGTCATTGACTCTAACCTAGATTACAATCTCCTCTTAGGAAGGAATTGGGTATTCTCCAGCTGATCCTATGGCAGCTTCGAATTCTATTGTTCCGTTAGTGGATAACCCTCGTCCACCTACTGAGAATCTAGGAGTTGGGATGTGTTCTTCATTGATGGGTACCTTTGGTTTTCCCTCTCCTATCGCTAGAATCAATGTCATTTCATCATCCAAGGAGTCTTCATGAGAAGAGTTCTTCCGAACTCATTATTTTTCAGACCCTTGGACCTTGCCTTCACCTACAACCACATTAGTTGAAGGACAAGTTGGTGGAATGGCATTCCCTAGCAGCAAAGCTTAGATATCAGTCTATTGTTAACTCTGCAAATAACCATTCTACTCCTTTCTCTAAGGAGGAGTTAGATGGTGATGTGGCCCCGGCCTGAACCCTTGATTCTACCTCCATTATGGACTGCTTAGATACGATTTTACCATCCGACAAATAAATCCTAGAAGTGATGATGGGTGTAGATCGACCTTGGGAAGACTTACACCATCGTTCATATTTTCTTCCTCCATTGCAGGAAGTAGAATCTAGGTTCTCTGAGCTATTTACTAGGGATGTTTGTATGGTATCAAGCCCTTTGGCTCTAGCACACTTTCGTGCCGAAGGTAATATGTCGGTGATTTCAAAAATGATATCTATAGACATCTCTAGGAACCCTAACGTAATTGAGAATCTCTTCATTAGAGCCGAATGCCCCACTGAAGAAATTCAAATTTACACTAACCTTTTTAAGGAATTTCGAGATGTATTCGCTTGGTCTTATGAAGAAATGCCTAGCATTGATCCATCCATAGTTCAATATGCGATCAAGACGTATAAAAATGCCAAACCGGTTCATTAGAGGCTTCGACTAGTTAATCCTAGGAAAGGAGCAGCCATTAACGCTGAAGTAGAGAAGTTTCTCAAGGCAGATTTCATATACCTTGTTCCTCTTACCAATTAGGTTTCTAATCCAGTCCCTATGGATAAAATGCAAGGAATAATCCGAGTATGCATTGACTTTAGGGACCTAAACAAAGCTTGTCCCAAAGATAATTACCCCACGCCATTCATTGATCAGATTATTGATGAGTGTGCAAGTAATGAGATTTTCTCCTTCATGGATGGTTTTTCCTATTATAATCAAATCTCCATCCGTCCAGAAGATCAGCATAAGATAGCTTTTATATGTCCTTGGGGTACCTTTGCATGCAAAAAGATGCCTTTTGGTCTCAAAAATGCTGGAGCTACCTTCCAGTGGGCCATGTCATATGCTTTCCACGACATTAAACATATCATCAAAGCATACTTAGATGATCTAGCTACTCGTTCTCGAAAGAGAACTGATCATCTTAGTCATCTTCCATTAGTTTTTAAGTGATGTCATTTTTACAAAATCTAGTTGAATCCTAATAAGTGCATTTTTGCAGTTACATCTGGTCGGTTATTAGGGTTCATTGTGTCAAGTGAAAGGATTAGGGTTGATCCCTTAAAGTTAGAGGCAATAATTCAGTTGCATCCCCCATCCTCAATTCGACAACTTCAAAGTCTTCAAGGGAAGGCTAATTTCTTAAGACAGTTTATAGTGAATTATGCTGAGATCACTAAAGGGTTTATGTGTTTTCTACGGAAAGGAGTTCCATATGTATGGGACGACTTTTCACAATGGTCATTCGATGCCTTGAAAAAGGAATTAGTCTCTGACCTGCTTTTGAGTCCACTGGATTATGGCAGGGATTTCCTTTTATATCTCGCTGTAGAAAAATCAACCATAAGTATGGTTCTCGTTTAGGAAGATGATTCTCTCATAGAGCATGTGATTTATTATTTGAGCCGAGGCATGATAGGTCCTAAACTTCGCTAATGGCAGAAGTGTCCTCAGACACATAATTTTATTAATCAGAAAAAAACAATTACATAATTGATTTTGCAAGAGTTTACACTCGAATAGCCAAACACTCTTGCAATGAGCTATTTATAAGCTCCATGTCCTAACTACCTCTAATTATGGATCACTTATTAAATAACAGTGTCCATTTACATTAAATGCATTCAAAACCAACTAGCTAACTAATTCCTAAAAAAGAGCCAAGAGCGACACAATTGGAAGTCATACTTGTCAACAATAACTAATCTCTAATTGTCTCCATTAAATAATAAATCATTCTAGAATAAATTATATTATATTCTTAAATAATAATATTTTATATCAATTTTTATAAACTATGAAATAAATATATTTTTGGATCATCCTAACATTCCCCCTATGACCAAGATACACTAAAAACAGATACCAAGTTCATCCCTGAACTTAGTAAATTTTATTCTGCCAAGCGGTTTCGTGAAAATGTCGGAGATTTGATCTTCGGAAGGACAATAAACTGGCTTGAGGACATCTTTGGCAATGAGAGATCTGATATGATGATACTTGTTGTCCACATGCTTTGTCTTTGAATGAAAAACTGGGTTCTTGGCAATTTTGATGGCTGACTGACTGTCAATGAATAATGATGTAGCTTCTGCCTGAGAAATGCCCAAGTCCTGCAAAATTCTGCACAACCAAACAATTTCACATGCTGCTTCCTATGCTGAAATGTACTCTGCTTCTGCTGAAGAAGTGGCCACTGTAGCCTGTTTCTTACAACTCCAAGATACTGCTGCTAACCCCATATTCATTAAATAACCTGATGTTGATGCTCGATCATCAATACTCCCAGCAAAGTCGGCATCGAAATATCCACCAAGTACAAAATTTTTAGTCTTTGTGTAAAGAAGACCAAAATCTTTTGTTCCTTGAATATATCTAAGAACTCTTTTCGCTGCATTCCAATGGTTGTCTCGTGGTTCCTGCATAAAACGTGAAAGAATACTGACTGCATAAGATAGATCAGGATGAGTATTTGTCAAATAAATCAAGCTGCCAATCAACTGTCTGTAAGTTGTACTGTCCACCTTTCCCCCCTTCAAATTTTGAAAGTTTCAAGTTTTGCTCCATGGGGGTGAGAACGGGCTTGCAATCCTGCATGCCAAATCGCTGAAGAACCTCTGCTGCATACTTACTCTGAGAAATGAAAATATGATGTGGACGTTGGAAGACTTCAACTCCAAGATAGTAGTGAAGTAATTCCAAATCTTTCATCTTAAAACCTGCATGTAACTTCTTTTTCACCTATGCAATATGATCATCATGGTTGCCAGTAATGAACAAATCATCTACATACATAACAAGAATTACCATATATTTTCCTTGTTGTCGCACATACAAAATATCATCAGATTCACTTCGTTGAAAACCAACTTTCTTAAGATATTCATCCATATTTGCATACCAAGCTCGGGGAGCTTGTTTTAATCCATATAAAGCCTTGATCAATTTGCAGACTTTATGTTCTTGCCCTTCAATTTCAAAACCTGGTGGTTGTGTCATATACACTTCTTCATGTAAATCCCCATTGAGAAAAGCACTTTTCACATCCATTTGATGAACTTTCCATCCTTTCTGAGTGGTCAATGCAAGTGTTAATCAGATGGTGTTCCATTTAGCTGTAGGAGCAAACGTTTCCTCATAATCAATTCCTTCATGATACGCAAAACCTTTTACGACAAGTCATGCTTTATACTTTTCAAGTTCTCCCTTTTGATTATACTTAATTCTGTAAACCCAAATTTGCATCCTATGGGTTTAACATTTTGTGGACAATCAACAAGTTTCCAAGTGTTGTTATCAATTACAGCTTGATATTCTTCTACCATAACCTGTTGCCATTCTTTATGTTTTACAGCTTCTTTGTATGTGGAAGGTTCAGTAAAATCATTTGCTATCAAGGCAAAATTGACTTCACTTCTATGTGCCCTTCTGGTGCCCATTTTATTCTGCTCATCAGGCTTTACATATTTCAAAGTTGAACTACCCATTTTGGTAGTTGGTGTTCACTTGTTCGCAATTTTGAAAAGTCTCCATCATTGTAAAGAGGATTAATATAAACTGATGTTCGCCGTTCAAGTGAAGAGTCTCGAGAATCACTGTCAGAAGAACTACTGCTACTTGGAGATGCGGATGACCTGCTAGAAGACCCAGATGATGTTGTTGAAGTAGATGGACTGGATGAATCATCTTTAGAGGAAGGAAAATCAAGTTCATACCAATTTGGTGAAGTTGGTTGACTTTGCATTTTTCCTTTTCTTTTACTACCCTTAGTTTCTAACTCTTGAAGAAGACTTTTGATTTCTTCAGCACTCTTACTCTCTATTTCATCAAAACTGACATCCCTGCTCACAATGAATTTTCCATTGGTCAAAAGATGATACCCTTTCTTCTCATCAGAATAGCCAATCATTGTGCATTTCAAAGTTCTTGAGTCAAGCTTAGTTCATTTTTCTTTCAAAACTAAGGCATAACATACTGATCCAAAAGCTCAAAGATATTTAACTCGAGGTTTGAAACCAAACCAAGCTTCATAAGGTGTGATTCCATCTAAAGAAGCAATTGGAGATCTGTTTCTTAAGTAGACAGTTGTATCTATTGCTTCTGCCCAGTATGTTGGAATTAACCTCTTGAAATTTAACATGGATCACGCCATTCCTAACAAAGTGCGATTCATTCTTCCGACTACTCCATTTTGCTGTGGAGTGTAAACATTATTAAGATGTCGTCTAATGCCAATTTCACTGAAATAAGTTTTGAATTCATTTGAAGTGAATTCTATCCAATTATCTGTGCTGAGAGTACCTATCTTTTCTTTAACTTCATTTTCAACAAGATGGCAAAAAATTTTAAACTTCCCAAATGCTTCTAACTTGTTCTTCAAGAAGTAAACCCAAGTCATTCTGCTAAAATCATCAATGAATAGTAAGAAATATTTGCAACCACCAAAGGAAGTTTGTAGTGGTCAAAAAACATCACTGTGAACTAGTTGTAGCCACCTGTTTGCATGCCATGAACTTGTTGGAAAAATTTCTCAAATTTGTTTGCCATAAACGCAAGCTTCACATTTTGCATGTTCCTTTTTGAAAGTTGGCAGTCCCTTAACCATCCCTTCTTTTTGCAATTGAGAAAGACTCTCAAAATTTAAATGTCCATATCTTACATGCCATAGTCTTACAGGTGAAATACCTATAGTCACTGCCCCTACAAAATCAAAATGCCTTGGAATAACTGTCCCTTTCATCCGTAACAGTTTTACATCTTCATAACCTGTCATGACAGTTTTCAAGCTCTGTTTGACTTAATTAATCTTGACGAAACCATATTCCATAATCACTTGATGTCCTGCTTGTCGAATCGTGACTAAAGAGAGCAAATTTTTCTTAAAATTTGGTACATACCATACATTGGAAATCATTTTTTCTCCAATGCCAAGGAGAAAAACTTTAACTGCTCCTTTTCCATAAGGAGTATGTTTTGTATCATTTACAAGAAAAATGGAATTAAGTTGTCAATCTTGAAAATTTCAAAAAAAAATCACGTCGACAAGTCACGTGCTGAGTTGCCGCTGAATCCAAGATCCAGGCATCTTCATAATCACTTCTAAGATGAGAAGAAAATTTTGATGCTAGTGAGGAAGTAAAAACATATGCTGAGTTATCATCATCTTGATCATTTGCAAATTGTTTTGAGTGTTGTTGAAACTTGGGAATTTTATTAAGAGATGTTCGACAATCTTCAGCATAATGTCCAACTTTGTTACATCTTCGACACACAATTTGACTTAAGTCTCTTCCTCTTCCTGAAGATTGTCCTCTGCCTCTGCTTTGACTTCTATGTTGAGATTGTCCTCTACCTTGATTATTATTTCCTTGTCCTTGAAAATTGCCTCTTCCTTGGTTGTTTCCTCTACCTTGAAAATTACTCCTTCCTGAACTTTTTCCTCTATTAAAGTTGTTTCCTTTGCTTTGGCTCTGACCTCAACTTTGTACATTATGTGCTGCTTGATTATGACTGAAATTCCCTCTGCCTCTGCCTCGAGAACTATTTGTTGATGATTTACTATTGTTGACCTCTGTAAAAAAAACATCTTCACCAACTTTCTTCTTCTACCCAAAGGTTTTATCATGTTGGGTCAACATTTCACGGAGCTCATCAAACTTTAGTTTCTCTAATTTCCCAGTTAATTGTAGAGTCTCCAAAAAATGCGTGTAGGAAGAAGGAAGCCCAACAATTACAATTGTGACCATGAAGCTATCATCTATTGTTGGAAAACCAACATTAATGATTTCCTGCCTAATATTCTTAAGTCTTGAGATATATTCAAGAACATCACCTCCTTTAGTCAATTTTTGTTGCAACAATTTTAATTGTAGATCAATTTTCTTTGATTCAAGCTGAGTATCAAAGAGGTCTTTAAAAGTTTTCAAAGCAGACCATGCATCTGTAGCATTTTCTATATGGACATACATTTCATCATTCATAGAAGATTTAATAAAAGCTAAGTCTTTGGCATTCTTAACTTCCCATTTTGCTAGTATAGCTACATCTATGGGTTTATTTGGCTTAATATCACCATCACATATACCTTGCCATAATTCATTATAAATGAGAGTGCTTTCGATGAGGCGTTGCCATGTTTTATAGGATTTTGTACATTCAAGTTTGTCAGAATCAGAGAAAAAATTAATTAACTTGGACATTGTAGCTTCGCACCAAGAATCAGACTCAGAAGAAAAAAGAATATGAAGATGGGCAACACAACACACAACACACTACACAAAAAAAAACGATCTATCGGGGCTTGGCCTTGACCCTCGTATAGTCGTTCGAACAGGAGAAAAATGACTGAGCTTTGCACTTGGATCTAGTCAATTTCTTAAAAAATTACAAGGTAACTTTCAAAATTTGAATTTTACAATGATGCTCCTGCAAAACTTGGTAAAAAAAAGTTACCACCCCAAAGTAAAATTACTTTGAGTTACACTTATCTCTTCAAAAAACTACAATTAAAATCCCCTTATTACTCCAAAAATTTGCAAATAACCTTATTACTCCACAAATATTACAAAATCCTTATTACTCCAATAATAATAAAACATTACATAAAATATATACCTTATTTCTCCAAATTACAAATTACAAACAATAGAAAAATCCTTCTCTCCAGCAAAGACTTCTTCACTTTTTATATTCAACTTTAAACTTCCAAATAAAAAACTTTTTAAGAGGCTGAATTTTTTTGTTTCAGGCTATCTTCCACGCTGGTTGCTAGCTAGCTCACGTTAGCTTCTTGCTAGTTTAGGTTCTCTTTTGCTGGCTTCATGCTAGCTTTGCAGGCTTCCTTCGCTGGTTTCACACTGACACTATCTTAAAATAATTAGAAACTATAATGACTAAACTTGATGCGGGTGAGCATGCTGTGAGGCATTAAACAAAATGAAATGCCCCATTAATCAAAAGGCTAAGCTTGATGTGGGTGACTAGAAACAACCAAATTGATCGCAAGCTGGTTGACCTTACATCAAAAGTGTCGGGTTACTTCATAAACATACGTCCAACCTCAGCATAAATGTTATTATTCCACATAAGAAATGTGCCCTTTGACTCTATCTCAATCGGTTCACTCATTCATTTATCAGTTTTCAATATCATTTTGCACGAGATAATAGAACTGGATTTCAGTGATTCATAGATTGCTCCGACTTGCACCGGTTGAATACAATGAAAATTTCACCACTTCTAGCCAAAATGCATTCACCTGCAGTTTTGTTCTGTTTCCTTTGTGCGAATTGTTATTGCTTAGCACGTGTCCGTCTCCTTTCTGTAAAGGCCTACACCGTAAGCCTCCTCTGTGGCAGGCTTCAGGTCAGAGATCGGTCGCATCGGCTGGTTCCATTATTTTGCCGGCTGGCTGCACCTGCTCCTTTCCAAAGAAACTTGATGGGTCAAAATATATATGGTTTCGGCGTTACAAACCGCAATTAATTGGCCAGATCCCCTGTCGGCCCTTGAATTTCAGAGTTTCATTCCAATTTAATTGAGTCGCAATTACATAACACAAGAGGAAGAAAATCTGAAAGAAGAAATGGAAACGGAGGGAGTGTATGGCACGATTTGCCCATCCACAGGCTCGTGTACAATCCAAACCCACCCTGAGATCATTTGCCAGGGCATCACGGGCACAAATGGCACATTTCACACTAAACAAGCCATCGAATATGGCACTAAAATGGTTTGAAGTAGAGAAAATAACAGAACTTTAAGACACAACAATTTTGATAATAGTACAAAAAAAATTGATTTTCACATTTAAAAATCTAAAATCAATAAAATAATAAAATTTCTTTTTTTTAACAAAATTTTGACAAATTTCATACCAATCATTCGCTGAACAATTCGATGGAGTTTTCGAAAAACTTGTAGCGCTGGAATCTCCTCCTCACATCAATTGCAGCATTAATGGAGCTATGATTACCACAATAATGGCAGAGGTGTCCTCAGACACGTAATTTTATTAATCAGAAAAAATAATTACATATTTGATTTTGCAAGAGTTTACACCCAAACAACCAAACACTCTTGGAATGAGCTATTTATAAGCTCAATGTCCTAACTACCTCTAATTATATATCACTTATTGAATAACAAGTGTCCATTTACAATAAATGCTATTCAAAACAACTAGCTAACAAATCTCCTAAAATAGAGCCTAAGATACGACACTTTTGGAGAGTCATATCTTGTTACAACAATATACTAATTCTAAATGTCTCCATTAAATAAT
>APFE031398833.1:15413-49796 GCA_000404065.3 Pinus taeda
TTTTATTTTTATTTAAAATATGAAATTATAAAAATAAATAAAAATGTATGATTTCTAAATAATTTTGTTTTCCAATAATTATAATAATGATAAAACCTTTCCTTATTTTTATCCTTTCATTCTAAATTTTATTTTCAAAAAAAAAAAAAAATAGAAAACTTATTTTGGATGAGGGCATGTAATAGGATTGCATTGGAGAGTATGAAATCTAAGTTTTCCGGTTATACTTAGTGAATATAATTACATCCAAGCTTTGTTGAGCAACTAAAAAGTAGATTATGGTTTTTTTTGGAAACTCGTAATTGTGTAGTGTAAGTAATTATAAAAGCCTAAAAGGCTGCAAACTTTAAAAAACATATAAATTAAAAAACATACAAATTAACTTAGGAGATTGTCCTCACTAGCCATGGTAAATGTTGCTTGATCTACCACTTATACATGCATATTCAATTCTGGGAGTTGGGAAAAGAGAGCCTTGTGATCCCAGTTACAGGGTTGATTGAAGGAGCTGGGAGTTCGGAAAAGAGAGCCTTGTGATCCCAGTTATAGGGTTGACTGAAGGAGCTGGGAGTTCGGAGAGGAGGGCCTTGTGATGCCAGTTGCAGAGTTGACTGAAGGAGTTGGAAAACAAAACACGAGTTAGAAAACAAAACACAATCAAACAACTTGGTGAGAAGAGTCTAATATGTTAAAAATGAAACGAGGTTTCAATGTACATTTTATGAATAAGTTAACACTATTGGATCGATATTGTCATTGTTACTAAGCTAATCAATAATCCATTCTCAGTTGGAGTTGCCTAACAAAACCCTACAATTATGCAAATAAGTAAATAAGTGAGTGTATTTATAAAGCACCCACAAGTTTTTTTTTTTCTTATAAAGTGCCATGGCAGTGAGGTGATGGTTACAAATCCATAACGTATCCATATATGAAGGCCCTCATCCACAGAGGACATAAAACTCAATGTCAATGACGGAACGTAAGTAACAAATAAATCACTTACAAAGGGCGATTCATAAGATTGCACTTCAATAGAAAATTTAAAACCTACAATACATAATGTTTCATGGAAACCACCAAATTGTAACATGAAAACCCTACAATACATAATGTTTCATGGAAACCACCAAATTGTAACATGAAAACCTCATGGTTACTACCACCCCGCTATTTTCTGTAGATTTGATTCTACCACCAACTCAAAGAATAAAAGCATGCCATATAATGTGATGTGGTTCATGTTATGCTATATTAGAAAATGATGTGCAATTCAACTACCTATGTTAGAATTGAATGTGTCGAGTCAATGTGGAAGATAACATGGGATTAACTAATGATAAAGCACAAAGTCAATAATAATTTCAGCCTTGGACCTTATTGTAGCTTCGTTCACATAAAATATTAGAATCGAAACATTGTAGAAATCCATTAATGGGATCAAATTTAAACCAATTTAAATTTTATAAAATATTGAACTTGAAATTTTGTGGGGAGTCCTCCTTGAGATGTCTAATAATATTTTTGGAGTCACTTTAATTATCAAATGTTTTTGGATACACAAGGTTCATGCTTAATTAACATATTAAAATAGAGCATATGGCTTTTCTGGGTTATAAAAGCCAGATATAAACTCCTAACACATGTGAAGTTGAGTGTTCCTCCACGTTAAAGAGAACGCTCCTAAAGCACCCGCTGCCCTTTGATTTTTCTTAATTTAACTGTAATGACATTTTCAATATTATCTATTTTACAAAATAACTATTATTTTATTTTTCAATATTCTAACTAAAATTTTGTTGTTTGTATATCATCGTCATTGGAAATATAAATTGTTTTAATATTTACAGAAACCATTAAAGTATTAAAGTTTTATTTTGTTTTCAATAAATAAGAATAAGTGGTAAATTTATACTAAATATATTTGAGTCCTTAGTTAACTTCTTTCAGGTTATTAAATTGAAAGATAAAAGAGTTTTTAAGCACAGGTATGTAGACGTAATGTAATGTAAATATGTGAACAATTTTAAATGTCGGTCCAATTGAAAAAAGAAGTTAAAAGTGATATCTGTGATGAGTGTAGTTAAAAGTGATATGGCGGATGAGTGTAAACATTTAAATGTTGGCTCAAATAATAATAAAACGTTAAAATGAAAAATAATAAGTTAAAAATAATAAATAAAAGTTAAAAGTAATAGAAACCTAGTATCGAGGAGCATGAGTGTAAACATTAAGTGTTGGCTCAATTAATAATAGAAAGTTAAAGTGATAAAAATAATAAAATTCAATTTGTTATATTTTGATTTTGTTATTAAGTTTGGAATAGGATTTGTTACAATACCACGACTTATCAATACCACATGCCAGAAAACCATAACCTATTTCACAACCAAAATGTTTTATAACAATGAAAGACTCTTAACCATGGATATTCATCCCCACTTTACTGTGGATATTATTTACTTGTAAAAAATAGGGTTTGTTACAATCTGAAAATATTCTTAACTATGGATATTCACTGCCACTTTACCATGGATATTATTAACTTGAAAATATGTTTTGTTACAATACCATGGGCCAATACCATGGATTATCAATACGAGATGCCCATAAAATACAACTTATTTCATAGTCAAAATATTTTATAATAGTATGAAAATATTATTAACCATGGAAATTCACTCGCACTTTACCATGGCTATTATTAACATGTAAATAGACTTTGTTACAATACCATGACTTATCAATAACACATGCCCAAAAAACATATTTCACAATCAAAATATTTTATAACAATATGACAAGATTCTTAACCATAGATATTGACACCCACTTTTGCCATTGATACTTGTTAATAGGCTTTGTTACAATACCATGGGCCAATACCATGGGTTATCAATAACGCAAGCCCAAAACTCATAACTTATTTCACAATCAAAATATTTTGTAACAACATGAAAAGATTCCTAACCTTGGATATTATTAACTTGTAAATAGGTTTTGGTACAATACCATGGGCCAATACCATGACTTATCAATAGCACATGCCCAAAAACCATAACCTATTTCACAATAAAAATAATTTATTTTAATTTAATTTTATAACATTTTTTTAATTGAATCTAAGAGGAAAAAGTTATAATTACTTTTGAGATATATCTAAACCTTGTATCCTCACAACTACTAAAAAAATTCCCATAAAAAATTAAGCTTTTTGCAATTTAGATACTTTCCTAAACACAATACAATGGGAACAAATTTAAGGGGGGGAGGGGGGAGAGAGAAAGGAAAAAACAAATACATAGAGAGATAGAGGTGGAGAGAGAGAGGGAGTGACACGGGAGAGATGGAGAGAGAGAGTGACAGAGAGAGGAGGGGGGGAAGACAAAGAAGAGGAAAAGAGAGATGTAGGAGAAAAGATAGAGGGGGGAGAGAGATGGAGAGAGTGATGGAGATAGTGACAAAGGTGGGGGGAGAGAGAGAGAGAGGAAGACACAATAATGGAGGGGAGAGAGAGAAGGAGAAAAGGAGGGAGATAGTGATAGAGTTAAGGGAAGAGAGAGAGAGAGAGAGATAGAGAGAGAGAGATGGGCGGAGAGAAAGGGAGAGACAGGAAGGAAGAGAGAGAGGATTATAGAGAGAGAAGCCGAGAGAGTTGGAGTTGCAGGGGGAGAGAGAGGGAGGGAAGAAGAAATACATAGAGGGAGAAAGGTGGAGAGAGAGAGGGAGTGACAAGGGAGAAATGGAGAGAGAGTGAGAGCAGAGCAGAAGGGAAGGGAGAGAGGGAGAAAAGAGGAAGAGAGAGAGAGAGAGAGAGAGAAGGGGAGGGAGAGAGAGAGAGAGAGAGAGAGAGAGAGATATAAAGAGAGAATGTGTATGTTTCGGGGGTGATATAGAGAGAGGGAATAAGAAAGAGACACATAGATACAAATATAGATATTATATAGTAATATATAACTAGCCTAGATCCATTTTAAACCCGGATCTATCAAGTCTGAGGGATCAAATATCTCGAGGTGCAATCCCTTCCTCAAGTTTCACACTCAAAAAATATGTTTTCACCTTGAGAGATTGGATCCCACTAGGCGCTTGATAGATCCCAGGTTAAGATGGATCTAGGGTGGTTGTAATTGTATATAAAATCGATAAATTGTTACATATAATTTTTAATTAAAAATTAATTTAAATTTAAATGTATAAACTATGGAATTTTAATTTATTGTTTTAGAATTATTGAGTTGAATGATTTATATTTTGAAAAAATTTAATTATTACTTTTAAATTGTGTGTTTTTATATTCAAATTTTAATTATCTTTCAAAAAAATTAGGGTACCTAGAAAAAGTATAATGATCTTGAAACACCTCTCCTATTCCTTATATAGAAATATTTAAAATTTTTTATATTTTAAAGTATAAAATTATGAATTTATTATTTATTATTACTAAATAATTTTGTTTTGTATGTCAATAATTATAATAATGATAAAACCTTTCCTTATTTTTATCTTTTAATTTTCAATTTTATTTTGAAACAAAAAAGGAAAGACTTATTTTAAGCTAAAATTTGGGATGAGGACATGCAATATGATTGCATGAGAGAGTATGAAATCTAGAGTTTTCTAGTTATTCTCAGTGAATATAGTTATATCCAAGCCTCCTTGAGCAACTAAAATGTGGTATATGGTTATGGTATATGGTTTTTGGAAACTCTTAATTGTGTATTGTCAATAATAATAAAAGCCTAAAGAGCTACAAATTTGGAAAAAAATACAAATTAATTGGGGATATTGTCCTCACTAGCCATGGTAGATGTTGCTTGATTTACCCCTTATGCATGCATATTCAATTTGGGAATTGGGAGAAGAGAGCCTTGTCCTCACTAGCCATGGTAGATGTTGCTTGATTTACCCCTTATGCATGCATATTCAATTTGGGAATTGGGAGAAGAGAGCCTTGTAATCCCAGTTACAGAGTTGACTAAAGATCATAGTTACAGAGTTGACTAAAGGAGTTGGAGAACAAAACACAATGGAACAACTTGGTGAGGAGTCTAATATGATGAAAACTAAACCATGTTTCAGCATACATTTTATGAAGAAGTTGGCATTATTGGATCGATATGTCTAGTGTCATTATTACCTAAGCTAACCAATAGTCCATTCTCAATTGGAAGTGCCTAACAAAATCCTACAATTATGCAAATAAGTCTTTTATATTTATAAAACTCCCACAAATTTGCTTGTCCATTCTCACTTGAGGTTCCAAACAAAATCCTACAATTATGCAAATAATTCAGCTTGTATTTTTGTATAAAGTGGCATTGTAATGAGGTGATAGTTACGAATCCATAAATGAAGACCTCATCCACAGAAGACATTAAACTCAATGCATTCAAACCTCATGGTTGCTACCACCCCTTATTTTCATTACACGATTTATTACCTTGCATCATAGAGTAAGTTTGTCTATTCTAAGTTGGAGGTGTTAAACAAAGTCTTAAAATTATGCAAATAAGTCAGCTTGTATTCATAAAACACCCAAAAGTTTATTTTTGTATAAAGTGCCATTGTAGTGGGGGCGATAGTTACGAATCCGTGGATGAAGGCCATCATGCAGCAAAGGCATAAAACTCAATGCATTCAAACCTCATGGTCGCTACCACCCCCTATTTTCATTACACCATTTATTACGTAGCATCATAGAGTAATTCTTCTGTGTACATTTGATTCTACCACCCACTCAAGGGATAAAAGCACATGCCATATAATTTGATGTAGTTCATGTTATGCTATAGGAGAGAATGTTGTGGGATGTGGTTCATGTTATGCTATACGAGAGAACGCTGTGGGATTTAACCACCAATGTTGGAATTGAATGTGGCCGAGTCAATGTGGAAGATAATATGAGATTAACGGATGGTAGAGCACAAAGTTGATAATAATCTGACCCCTGGATTCTATTTAGCTAAGTTCACATAAAATATGCTTATGAATTATTAGAATGGAGAACATGTAGAAATCCATTAATAAGATCCAATTTAGATCAATTTGGATTCTACAAAATAATGAGCTTGAAATTTTGGGCGAGGAGCCCTCCTCAAGATGTCGATTTATATTTTTGCAATCACTTTAATTATCAGAAGTTTTTAGATACATAAGGTTCATACTTAATTAACATATTAAAGTAAAGCATATGGCTTTGCTTGGTTGCGAATTCTAGTGTTCGTCCAAAGTTAAAGAGAACCCCTCCTAAAGCATTCT
This sequence comes from Pinus taeda, assembly GCA_000404065.3. Lineage (NCBI taxonomy): Eukaryota > Viridiplantae > Streptophyta > Pinopsida > Pinales > Pinaceae > Pinus > Pinus taeda. The sequence continues at coordinate 21,675 of APFE031398833.1, forward strand.
AGTGTTCCTCCAAAGTTAAAGAGAACCCTTCCTAAAGCACCCATTGCTCTTTAATTTTTATTAATTTAAGTGTAATAACATTTTCAGTATTATCTATTTTACAAAATAACTATTATTTTAATTTTTAAAACTCTAACTAAAATTTTGATATGGGTATACCATCCTCGCTTGAAATATAAATAGTTTTAATATTTACATTAATAGGAAGAGACAGTTAAAGTATTAAAATTTTATTTTATTTTCAATACATAAGAAAATTACCTAATTTATGGTAAATATATTTGAGTGTTTAGTTAACTTCTTTCAACTTCTTTCAGATTATCAAATTGAAAGCCAAAAGAGTTTTTAAGCACGGGGGCGTATTTTGTAATTGTATATAATGTGGAGAAATTGTTAACAAAATAGTTTAATTAAAAAATTATTAACTTTTATATATACTATGGAGTTTTAAATTATAAATTATGGAAAAATATTATATTTTTCAAAGTATAGATTTTAATTATTAGAAAAAAAATATTAATATTATAATTATGAAATTTAAATTTATAAATGGTGGAAAAATATTTAATTTTTCAAAATATTGATTATAATATCTCAAACATTAAATTTTTCAAAGTATATATTTTTCTTTATATTAATATAATAATCTTTTTAATAATTTTAATTTTAAAATAGAAAAATAAATATAAATTAAGTATTATACATTTTAAAAATAAAAATAAAAAATTGTATTTGGAAAGTAAAATAATATATTGCTTACAGAAAGTAGAATAGATAGTGATGAGGTGTACTATTAAGGCACTTTGTAATGTGAATTTTACTCGTTTGAAACTCTGGATAAAATCCAATGATGTTAAGGGCTGGTGTGGCCCAGACTAGGTGCATCCTAGGTGATTTTGATGGCTTAGATATCTTTTGGTCACAATTTCTCAATTCAAAGGTTAAACATGCACTCATCTTAGGACTCACACAATTTAGAAAAAAAAATAAAAATTAATAGAGCATATTAGATTAACATTAACATAAATGTAATTATGAAATTTTTGTAACTATAAAGTGGCTTTCTAACCTAATGACAATAAATAGAATAAAAAAGTATGTTCCCAATAAAAGTTGATATATGATTATTATATAATGTGTTTATTTAATTCATGTTATAAATTATTAGATAAGATTGGTTCAGGTGGTTGGGAGGAATGTCGTTATGCTCCCCATCTAGGTTTAATTGATGTGAATAACATGTTGAACTCATAATGAGTATATTGATGTAATAAATTTGGTCCTTATTGTTGTGCAACCTTGTATCATAAATATTATAGGGTTTACCCCTGGTACCACCCTATAAATGAGAAAATGCAGAGGGATTTTCCAATTATGTTGTTGTTATTTTTTCCTTCAAATGTGAAACTGTGTGTATTTCCTAAATCATTATGCAACAATGGAATGATATCACACCACCAAAAAATGTGTTGAAGTCATTACTATGAACAATCAAAGTTTCCATTAATTGGCACATGATGTAATGATCCATTTTGAATTAAAGGGATCATAGGATTATTAACATGCATATGATAGCTACATATGCATGCATCGCATGCACTGCACTAGTATGCGTACTAAGTAATTATGGAAAATATCCAAGTATATCATAATCAATTAATTATTGAAGTGCTAAGTAAATACCTAATTCACTAGAATCTAATGAATATATGTTGTAGAGTACTTCTTATGTATAGACCATTATGATATATAAGTAGTACAATATTGAACAAAATTATATAAATACAAAGAATTTTTACTAAATAAAAGAAATTATATATTGTGTATCAAATAAAAGGAACTAACTATATAAATTTATAAGTTCTAAACTAAATTATTAAACTTTAAAAGGGGTATAATTTAATAAATAATATTAAATATTTCTTTAATAAAAAAGAAATTTAATACTTGACTAATGGTCACTTGAATAAGATATTGAGTGATTATTGTCAGTGCATAAAAGTATGACCTCCTCTTTAGACACTGTGAGAAGCCATGTGATTGGAAAAATGAAAGAAACTACAATGCCAAAACAATGGAGGGTTGAGAGGAGTGGTGCTTGTAATAGAAGGAGAACGCAAGAGGCATACAGGGGGGGAGTTTTTATTTTAATATATCACAGACAGAGAAGGAAATTACGAGGAAGTCAGAACTAAAGAGGAAGATTGAGTCTTAATTGTTCTTGTAGCTTTGGGCACAGGGGCCAGAATACCTCCATTATGAAGCCTTTTGGATCTAGGAACGAGATAGTTGATCCCAGATAGGTTGGGAGGAAAAGGGTCGGTTTGGTAGCAGGAGCGGAAGCAACTGTAGACCAAAAACGCCTTCAAACTAATTAACATGTATTCTTCTACATTTAATTTTTTAAATTCTAGTTCGAATTTACTCTATGGTCAATTGACAAATTTAGGGTCTTAGATTCAACTGGGAAAAGAATTGTAAAATTGGGTTCTTTAGTTAAATTACGCATGACACACTTATAAAGCCATAACATTTGTGCAAGTTATTGCTAGTTAGTAACATATTAAAAAAGATGAAGGAGAGACCCTATTAGTGGGTGACTTTTTGCATCCACCATAACGGGGTATTAATATATGATGCACCTAAATAGAGACAATCACTAATTTGAAACCCTATATCAATTGTAGAAGAGAAATTACTTCACCCATTTTATTATCTTCAATTTGTCATTTTAGAGTTAAGTGATGATAATTATTGATCATTACTACTTTAAACACCCTCTTATACCATCATTCCCATTAATAAGTATTGAGGAGATATTTTATTTTCATTTTATCCTTCTCCCTTTAAGAGGATCTATTGATATTATATTGGATTACATCGACCTAGCTAAGGAAGGACATGGAAGAAGATGAAATTTTATGTTGTCACACAACACAATGTATATGATATTTGTAATACTTCTTTTTTATAAATTTAAAAATTTGTATTGACATAAAATCATAAGAATTACATAGTTGGAATTGTTTATATAATCAGGGAGACCATTTTTAACTCCCAAATTAACTGGGTGATTCAATATTTTCAACTAATCACACTTTACAAAAATATACAAAACATAATAGCATCTCCAACTTGTCATCCAAGCCTAACAACCATATTGTTGATACAACATTAAAAATCACATCAAAATATCATCCACAACATCAAAGATAATCATGATTAATCATAGCAAGAGATAGGTGTAGGATTGTTGATGCTCAATTCATGAGGAGCATCATTGTTTGAGTGACATTATAAGTATACTTCCACATGAGCTAGTGTTGAATCAAGCATGTCTATAGTGAAGTGTTGGTTTTGTAACATCTTCTTGATGTCCTCCAATGATGCAAATACATTGTAGCATTCTACCTATTCATCTTTCAAAACCAAGCCAAGTAGAGTCTTCATCTGCTAGTAAGACCACAAAATTTAAATATTGTTTCTTCCATCCCTTGGTATGCCCAAGGTCCATCACCTAGCGAGAAACCTCATCCATGATCTTAGAATCAGAGAAATAATATCTCTTTGCTCGTTCATAAGTTTCCAACTTCCTAATTTCTTTCCTTGTCTTTAGAGGAATTCGATTGAAATATGTGGCAACGGAGTCTGAGCAAGTGTACCCCTCATTGACCTAGTGGAATACTACCACGCACCCTTCGCCCCCCTTTTTGAACCACATATGTTGTCTTGATGGCCTCACGAAAATGAGTGAATAACACTTAAAAAAAATTGACCATGACTAGGGAAGTGACAAGAGAAGAGCCCAGAATGAACCCACTCAAGGACTTGGATCAGCTAGACACCCACACGTCAATGAACATAGACCACGAACTACCAGACTCAGAAGCCCCATGATGTAGGAGCATTCATTCAACTCAGAAGAATCATTGTATTTTAGTAGACATATGGGGGTCTTGTGTTTTCAGGAAGTGGGTTTCATAAGTGTTGAATTAATGTAATTACTTAGGTTTTGAGTGATTTTAATGAAAATAGGAATTAATTAAGTATTTTGAAGCATATTGTGAATGTTCTCGTTTGAAGGGGAACCTGAGAGAATCAGGATAGTTGAGAGATTAAGAGATTTGAGAATTAATTTCAAATCTTAGATTAAGATTTAGTTCATGATTTTGTGGATCAGAGAGGATCCTTAGAGATAAGGAAGAGATTTTAGGCTTTTGTTGAGAAGGTTATGGATCTAAACTAGGAATTGGTTATAGAATCATTTTGTCTAAATGTAAGCCAAAAAGGCATAGTCAAGAGTTAGCTAGTTAGTCAAGTCAAGTTAATAGTTAGAGGTTGTGAGTTAGAGGTTTGATTGTAAGCCTATGGGTGGATTGTGAAACAGAGGCCACTGATATTGGAAATTAGGGCTAAGAGAAGAAACTGTGTAAATACCTGTTTATTAATACAAACAACTTGATTATGAGTTTATGTGTGTGTATGGAGTAATTTAGTTATAATTTGTGTGTGAACTACAGTAAGTTCTATGTAACAAAAGTTGCATGTGCAGAATCAGAGGTGAAATACAGAGAAGAGTAACAGAGAGGTGTTACAGCTTTGTACACACTGATAGTATAGTTAGAAACCTTTAATGTTACAGTGAAGGTGAAGGAAGCATAAAGGCAAGAGAAGAGTTAAGCTTAGGAGGAAGTTTTGATGCAGAACAACTAAGACCAGAACCCTGGAAGAAACCCGAAACCACAGGAACACTAAGAAATGGCCTAAATGCGAAGTAGGCAAAAAAGAACGAGAATTGTCAGATCATTTAAATCGACGAATATGAATGGCAAGATAAAAATGGTGGAGGAATAGAATACAGGGAATATGAGTGTATGGATGTCTTGATCATGGTCGAAGGCCCGCACTCAATCACAACCGTCCATCTAAATTTCAAACACTTATGTCGAAGTCAACTATGGGGGTTGAGCTATTTGGTAATCCACGTGCTAGTTGAAGGGCTAGAGACCGTAGGATTTGATGGCCTCCGTTATGCAACGAATGTCGGGCCATAAAGATATCAGACTTTAGCTTCAACGTTGGACCCGAACTCTTATAGACCAAGAATTTATAAACCATATCGGCTCCATAAGGGTGGTTAAGTGTCGTGCAAGTTTCTCGTGTGATATCGCTATTGACTGTTAGATCAAGCGTGTCTTGATCAAACGGTGGAGGATAGTGATTGGGTTTGTTGATCGAGTGGATCAACGACCGTCGAATTGAATGGTAACAATGGTGTAGAGTGAAGTGCTTGTGCAAAAAGGGAAAGTCAATGTGGGAAGTCAACGTGGGACAATTGTTGTTCAATTGCTGAGTGGACTCGAGAAGTTTATTGATGCGAGTTAAAGTTACTTGAGTTCCAAAGGATGAATGGTGATCACTCAACAACCATTGATCTGATGGAATGAAATCGATGATGGAGATTGAATCGATAAAGGTGGGCCTCGGAAAATGTGTCAAGGTCATGGAAAAAGTGGAAAGGTAAGGTTAATGTGGTTTATGTTATTTCTATTATATGAGTTTATTATAGAAATAAAGTGGATTAAGGGAAATTAACCATGGTATGATTAGTGTTGAGTAAATCCAAGACCAGAGTAAGAGGGTATGGTTAATATGCGCGAGTTTAAGAATTAACCAAAGTTTATGAGGGTTGAATAATTTTCTGCTGGACAGGTTAATTAAGGTTTAGACTATTGAATAGTCTTTGAAACATTTCTGAATGAGATATTATTAAGGGGCCTTAAACCGTAATTTATGAAGGGTTGACTACGCAGGGAGATTGAAATTCCTGGGATGAATGAGATTATGCATTTTATATGCATACTGTGGGTATTGTTGGATTAGCCTAGCATCATTTTGGTATCAGAGTAGAATTGTGGTTAAGACATTTGGTAAAACAACACAAAGAAATTCTGTGTGAAAATTTCTTTGAAAAGAATTTATAATAGAGTTATGTGTTAAGATGTGTATGCAGGCAAGAGGAGATCAAATTCTAATCTGACAAATAGTAGGCACATAAGGATAAAGTGTCGCAGAACTTGTAGATGCAAGGAAACAAAGGACAATCCATTCAAAGTGTAGATGAATGGTAGAACAAGATCATGCAGAGGTCTTGAAGGTGAGATGATATGTTTTGTTTTTAATTTGATTTGAAGATTGGAGAGTGTGTGTTATTTATATTGATGTACAGGTAGCAGCATAAGAAAGTGAGAAGATTGCAGTAACCTAGAGCAAGGAGTGCTCAATTGGTTCCAGAGGAAAGAACTAGAGAAATGCTAAAAGACTAAGCTCAAAGGAGAGAAGCTTAGTGAGGCATATGTAGCAAGAAGGAGACTTGTTACTGCAGAGGTATTGTTGCAGCTCACAAAGGCAATTCCACAGAAGATGTGGGTGGAATTTCTAAGGGATAAAAGAAGCTGGTAAAAGTTTTTGAATGAAAGCAGTAAGTGGAAAAATCTTGAGGAATTTCAACAGAGGATGGATAAAGAAGATAGTTGTGTTCTTAAAAAGTGCAGATGAGTTGAAGCCTAGAAGGAGTAGAGAAAAATGGTCAAAAGAGGTTCCAGAGATGGAGAACCAAGTGCTTACCAAAGGACCAAGTACATAGGAAATCTTGGCGAGGTAAGTGGCAGCAAGGAGGACATGCTATTGCAAAGGCTTTAATGCAGCCCATAGTGAATTAGTGAGGAACTCATAGAGATGGAGAAGGAGATGACTACTGATAGTCATAGTGGAAGTTCTGAGGGAAACCACAGTAGAAGAAAGGTGAAGAAGGAGAATGCCAAGGAAAATGGCAAGAGAATGAGTCGAGAGGAAATTGACAAAGAGATTGTTGAGATGAAAGAACAACTCAATGTATTAATGATGATACTTGAGGAAATCCAAAGGCTAGGTTGGGTCTTGAAGAAGAAGCAAGTGAAGTGGCATAAGTTACGGAGAAGGCTACGACAAAAGCAAGTAAAGTGGCTAACAGAACAACTCAGAGAAGCTGACTTGGAAATGGAACTGTCCATTTGTGAACTAGAGCAGGGTGAAGTTCTCGGTGAAGATGAAGACTTGAATACTGAAACTTCAAGTGACACCAAAGGGTCACATGATTTTAAATTTGATAATTTGTGTATGTTTACAGGTGAAACATGTGAAGAAGGACAATTTGTTAATATTAACATAAAGGAAGAAGACAGGTAGAATCTAAATTCTATTATGAAAGAAGAAGTAGAGAAGGATATCGAGCAATCAAGTGAAGGACTAGATGATATTGAAGAGAAGACCATTGAAATATTTTTGCGTCATGTAAAGGACTTTGAACAGCAGGAGGAATTGGTGATTAAATCATCAAATGAGATCATGAGGTCTTGTGGTTTTACAACTGACATGTTGTGTGTGAATGCAGGTATTGCAGAAGACAAACAATCTTATGGAACTGCCTTGAATGAAGCTGAAATTTCCCAAGCAAAGTATGATGATGACTATCTTTCAAATGAATATCAAGATGAGTTATTATAGTAGAAGGATTTCATAAATTCCTTGCTGAGTATAAGAAATATCTTTAGTAGAGATGAGACAATTATGTCTTATGATAAGGAATTTTCCATTGATGAGGACAAAGAGGAATTGATTTTCTTAAATGGCCAAAGGGAGAGTGATTGACAGACATCTAAAACTATCACAGAGATGGAGGATTAGAATGAAGAGGTAGTGTCAACAAGAAGTTATACTTGTGACAAAGAAGAAGATAATGGGGATTGTACAGAGCTTTTAGGAGAAATTCCAAGTGAGATGGCAAATTTATGGAATGAGTTAAGTCTTTTGGAGAAAAGGCTACAAAACTAAAAATTAAGTGTTCAGGTTGTAAAATCAGAACTGAATGAGAATGAAGAAGTTCACTACAATGGACAAAGACAGGAAGACGTCATTGAAACAGAAGGTATGGAGGAGAGACTATCTGATAGTCTTGTGAATTCTGTTGAGAACTCAAATCAGCATACTGATGTGCTGACAGAGGAGGAAGAATCAGAGCAGCATACTGATGTGTTTCCAAAGGAAGAAAAGGCACAAAATCCTTATGATTTTTATTTTAATAATTGTTTAGTGAGTGCAGGTTTAGTTGCAGATGCTGGAGAAAATTTGGCACAGATGAGCAACCAAATAAAAATGAAAGAGGAATATTCTGTGGAAGTATTTAATCCATGGAACAAAGATGTTCAATTGCTAGAGAGAATTCTCGACATTTAGGATTCAATACACAAAGAGATAATCATGAAAGAGGGTAAGGATGAAAGGGAGGCAGAACAAGTAAAAATAAGTGAAGAAAAAGTAAGCATAGGAAAAATAGTAAGTGATAGAATTCGACAACTTCAAAGAAAAGAACAGTAGTTTGAAGAGTTAGTAGACAACAACAATGACCTAAAACAAAGAGAAAGAGGTAACAATAAGTGGTAGAGTATGGAGAATCCCAAGGATGTGTTAGAAATGGAGATTGAAGAACTATGACAGTTGATGATGAAACAGTCTAGGTTGATGAAAACGACAGCAGGAAGTGTCATCAATCAGAATTTGAAACTGATTGAAGAGAGGAAGATGAACCAGAAGACAACAGATATACAACAACAGTAAAGGTGCAAGGCATTTGGGTAGTTACAAACTAAAGTTTGGGACCCTGGAGGTTTTCTATCAACATATGAAGACACATGATCAGGAGATCATGAATGTTTTCTACTTTGGAGTCTAATGCATGAGCATTTAGCTCAGAAGAATCATTGTATTTTAGTAGCCATAGGGAGCTCTTGTGTTTTAAGGAAGTGGGTTTCCTAAGTGTTGAATTAATGTAATTACTTAGGTTTTGAGTGATTTTTAATGAAAATATGGATTAATTAAGTATTGTGAAGCATATTGTAAATGTTCTCATTTGAAGGGGAACATGAGAGAATCAGGATAGTTGAGAGATTGAGAGATTTGAGAATTAATTGCAAATCTTAGATTAGGAGTTAGTTCATGATTTTGTGGATTAGAGAGGATCCTTAGAGATAAGGAAGAGATTTTAAGATTTTGTTGAGAAGGTTATGGATCTAAACTAGGAATTGGTTATAGAATCCTTTTGTATAAATTTAAGCCAAAAAGGCATAGTCAAGAGTTAGGTAGTTAGTCAAGTCAAGTTAGTAGTTGGAGGTTTGATTGTAAGCCTACGGGAAGATTGTGAAACAGAGGCCACTGATATTGGAAATCAGGGCTGAGAGAAGAAACTGTGTAAATAATTGTTTATTAATACAAACAACTCGATTCTGAGTTTATGTGTGTGTATGGAGTAATTTAGTTATAATATGTGTGTGAACTAGAGTAAGTTCTATGTAACAAAAGTTGCATGTGCAGAATCAGAGGTGAAATATAGAGAAGAGTAACAGACAGGTGTTACGGCTTTGTACACACCAACAGTACATGAGGAATCCTTTAATGTTACAGTGAAGGTGAAGGAAGCATAAAGGTGCGAGCAGAGTTAAGCTCAGGAGGAAGTTGTGATGCGGAACAACTAAAGACCAGAACCCTGGAAGAAACCTGAAAGCACAGGAACACTAAGAAATGGCCTAAATGCGAAGTAGGCAGAAAAGTACGAGAACCATCAGATCATTTAGATTGACGGATATGAATGCCAGGATAAAAATGGCGGAGGAATAGAATGTGGGGAATAGGAGTGTATGGATGTATTGATCATGGTCGAAGGCCCGCACTCAATCAAAACCGTCCATCTAAATTTCAAATGCTTATGTTGAAGTCAACTACGAGGGTTGAGCTGTTTGGTAATCCGCGTGCTAGTTGAAGGGTCACAGACCATAGGATTTGATGGCCTTCGTTATCCAATGGATATCGGGCGATAAAGAGATCGGACTTTAACTTCAAATTTGGACCTGAAGTCTTATATACCAAGAGTTTATAAACCATATCGGCTCTGTAAGGGTGGTTAAGCATCACGCAAGTTTCTCATGTGATATCCCTATTGACCGTTAGATCAAGCATGCCTTGATCAAATGGTTGAGGATGGCGACTGGGTTTGTTGATTAGGTGGATCAACGACTACCAGATTGAATGGTAAGATCAAGGCGTGGAGTGAAGCGCCTGTGCAAAAAGGGAAAGTCAATGTGGGACAATTGTTGTTCAATTGCTGAGCAGACCCGAGAAGTTTATTGACGCGAGTTAAAGTTACTTGAGTTCCATAGGATGAGTGGAGATCACATGACAGCCGTTGATTTGATAGAATGGAATCAATGTTGGAGATTGAATTGATAAAGGTGGGCCTCGGAAAATGTGTCAAGTCCGTGGAAAAAGTGGAAAGGTAAGGTTAATGCGGTTTATGTATATTTATATTATATGAGGTTATTATAGAAATAAAGTATATTAAGGGCAATTAACCATGGTATGATTAGTGTTGAGTAAATCCAAGACCAGAGTAAGAGGGTATGGTTAATATGTGTGGGTTTAAGAATTAACCAAAGTTTATGAGGGTTGAATAAGATTCTGCTGGAGAGGTTAATTAAGGTTTAGACTACTGAATAGTCTTTGAAACATTTCCACATGAGATATTATTAAGGGGCCTTAAACTGTAATTTATGAAGGGTTGACTAGGTAGGGAGATTGAAATTCATGGGATGAATGAGATTATGCATTTTATATGCATACTATGGGTATTGTCGGCTTAGCCCGACATCACCCCATGTGCATGCACTTTTGGACTAGAACAACTCCCCAAGAGACGACAAGATTCTTAGGCTAAAAGATAGATAGTAAAAATCAAACTCCAAAATATACCCAACATTTGCTAATTGCACCAACTTATGTGAGTTCTAGAGGGTGAAAAATGGTTAACCTGCCGCAAACTCAACATCCAATTTCCATTTCCAAAAATTAATATAAACTCAAGGTTCCATCCCTAAACTAGATCAAACTGTAAACTTAACAAGAGAGTATAGACCACAAAAGAATTATACTTGACATGACCTAAACCCACATTACTACAAAACATGTAGAGAATAACAATATGAAGGTGGAGGGGAAATACTAGCTCGCTAGTGGTCGAGAACTCAATCTGAGGTTAACTTTGACCTCCACAATCAAACTAAAGATCCACCAACTAATTTTTCTAACTTCCACTAAAATTCTTCCCTCTTCTCCACTTTCCTAGCATTCAATTGCTCTCACATCATTATCATCAGGATACCATCCTTCACTTCTATAGTTTCAGAAAAGAACTACTCTTAGCCAATAATTCTCCAAGGATGAGATTATGCCAGGATTCCACAACACCGTTATTGTTCAAGGGTGCATGCAATAGGAAGGTCGACATGTCGACCTCACTCCTGCAACAACCCTTCAAACTCAACACTAAAACACAAAAGAACCCATATCCTTGCTCTTGTATTTAACTCCATCTGAGTGGCTACATGTGGCAATGTGCCATGTCATAACATCCTCATTTACTTATAAATAGGTGGAAAGGGTGGTGGGCATAGTCCCCTAGGCCCTTCCTCAGATCTTACGTTCACCATCAATGGTGATAATATTATTTTTTATTTACTAATATAAAGATATTAGTTTTAACCAAACATCCCCCCAATAACATGCCCCCCACCCTAACCCCTACATGCCACCTCACCCCACCAAAAATAAAAATAAAAATTGCTATTTGATATAATTTTCTATTTGGTTACTAATAACTTTCTAATGGCTTGAGATGTTGCAAAAATTATGTCTTTCTATGATGAGAGTCCCACATATGTTGATGCTAAAATATTTCGAATAGTCATATATTATACTTGTTGAATAATTCCATTTATTGTTCCTGCATATATATCATCATTGTCCCATATTTGGTGCATTGGTCATGAAGAGATCCATGGTATAAATATTGTCAAATTCATTCATGTATGGGCCACTAGATGTTTAAGTCATGTTGATGTAATCTTGGGTTCCTATATTCAATGGAGAAGATGTATATATCATTCATGTATGAACAACCATGTATTTGCTACAAAATCCATGTACTTATATTGCATATCTCTAGAAGGTCTAGTATATGCTTGGGGAGAGCATGGTTACTATAGAGTCCCATCTTTCAGTTGATCTCCTTGGTTCCTAATAGTAGATCAACCTTGTAGTGTTGTGGATGTCAGCGGGACTACCTATTTTAATTCTTCCCTCTGCCCTTGATGTCAAAGGGGGATATAAGGAAGTTCTTATAAGCGGTTCACATCAAGTCCAAAGGGGGAGATTTTTGGAATTATGGCCCATGTGTTGTCCTTATTTCAACCTACACCATGGTTTAATCATAGTATGTCTACGTGAATTGTTCAAACTAGACTATGATCTCATCTTAGCATGTCTACATGGATGATATCAACATAGTATATCTACATGGATGATATCATCATAGTATATATACATGGATGGGTTGTATGTATACATGGATTATTTTCCAACGTACATTATGATCTCATCTCAGTGTGTCAACATGCATTTCTAAATGGAATGTTTATCTCAGTATGTCTATATGGATTACTTGTTGGCTAGTAGTTATAATGCAAGAAGAGGCAACAGATGCATGAAGAGGTATAGGTTTGGATGAGGCCTACATAGGCTTTCCAAGATATTGCAAAGACTGTAAACAGTTGTACATGTGTTGCAAATTAGGAGGAAGAGGTGTGTTAGAGTTATGGAATTAGAGAGTCGTTTTTCCCTAAATTAAGATACAATCAATGGGAGTTAGCCCTCCACAGTGTGACTATAGGCTCTTACTTTATGGGAAGACAATAGGAATAGAGTGACTATAGTATCTGGGAGCCATTTATTGTCCTAGAAGCTGTGCTTGTAGGTGATGAAAATTAAAAACCATGGGAGAAATTAAAGTTTCTCTTATGGAATTTGTGTGTGTGGGGTTGGTTTTATATGGTAAATAATACCATCAATTAAAATCATTGGATATTCTATTAGTGAGATAAAGTGGCTATAAAAAGAGGAGTGAATTGGAGCACCATTGTGTGTATTCGATGAGTACATTTATACAGGGGTGAACTAGGGCACAATGAGACTCATATATGAGAGATTTGAAGATGGTTTGAAGAACCAATGGATATAATTGTTTCATATGATTTCTTTCTAATGATATAAGTTGTTAACACTATGCAAGACCAAGAGTTTCCAAAAATCTATGATGTGAAGGAGATTAGTTGAGAAATCTTTATTTCACTTTTATAATGTTTTAGAATGATATGATCAAATTGTTGTTGTAGAGTAATGGAAAAGATATGATATATTTAAACTTATGAGATCACAAATAAATATATGAATAATGGCTATATGTGATCCAAAATGGATTTTGGATAGACTCCTAAGTCTAAGTGTTCTTCACAGAGGAAAATGAAAGTCCAAGGAAGTTCCTGGAAATAGCCCCATGACAGAGATCTTTTCATTCTGAATCCACTGAAACTTGAGTGGGAAAAAATGGACTTAGAATGCAAAAAGTTATCGAAGAAAGAAGATGCCCTTTGTTCTTTTGAAAAAGAGGCAAAATCCCCTAAAATGGGAAAAAAACCCTTATAAAGGGAAATCACGTCGGAGGAGGTCCGAAAGGTGGACTTAAGCGAAAAGGGGAGAAGCCCCCGATTTCCGATCCCCGACATATCAGGTTGGAGGCAAGCTTGTGCGTATAACCTAAGGCAAGGACCCTTGACTGATGTGATATTGTGGTCACTGATATCAGCAGATCGTAGTTGGTGATGCCACGAGGCAAAGGATAGACCCCTGGGCCAACGCAACTTGCGATTGTGATATATCGCATCGAAACGTCACCTCGCAAAGATGTAGAAGGGGTGATAACGCTGGACCTGATGGAATTTATAGGTGCAACTAGATAAGTTTTGAGTTCTGGTAAAAGGGACCTTCTTATGTATAAGTGATTTTAGGTGTAAAAACCAAAATACAAAGGAAATTGCCCAAAGTAATAAATCAGACTGGAAACGGAATTATAAACACGGTGCTGTCATATTTAAGTTTTGATAAAGTGGGATTTCAGGTGGGCCTCAAGTGGTAAATGGTATTAGGCCGGCTCCTCCTGATCCCATACAATGAACGACGCGTGGCTAGTGGAGGAGAGAGGAAAACTGCCTTTTCGAGCAGAGAACCTCCGTACCCTTAATCCACTCGAAATTGCATATTGACTGTTGGAACGGAGATCCTGAAGATCAATGGTGGGGCTTGTGAAAGTGACCCAAGGTGGACCTGATATGATTATAGGGTGGATGCGATAAATTTTCAAGTCTGATAGAAAGAGTTTTGTTGGGTTTTTCATGTATTTCCCGTGTATTTGGGATTTTACCCAAAACACTTATGCAATGCGATATATTGCCTAATGGCAGACCCAGTAGGGATTTTAGGGGTGATTGAATGGAATTTCACGTCCGATAGTGTATTTTCCTGAAATCTTTGTCTAATGAAATTTTCTTTGTTTCCAGGTTTTTGCCTAAGAGAAGGCTCTGAAACCTCTGTAACCACTCCGGATCCTCATGCCACACTACAAGTGAGCGTTTTTACTAGCAATGATGCATTTTGAAGCCAAAGAGCCATAAAGCTAGATCACTAGTCGAACTGTTAAGGAGCAGGGAAGCTGCAGAGGTGTAGAGAGATGATGATACATAGAGAAATGGCTGGGGTAGCCAAAAAGCCGAAAACGCACCTCAAAGGAGGCAGAGAGCTCAATTGAGAGCAAGTAGAAGTAAGAGAGGAAAGAGAGTGAAAAGCTAATGTGCAGAGCAGCTGAGGGAGTCTTTGGAGTCACTTGGAGGTCAAGTGAAAAGCCAGAGAGATGAAAGGTGCAGAAAGCCAAAGCTAGAGCCAAAGAAGCCAGAGCTGAAGAGCCAGAGCCAGAGACGAGAGTTAGAGCCAAAGCTGAGCGCCAAAGCTGAAGAGCCAAAGCCAGAGACGAGAGCCAGAAATTTGAGAGCTTTAGAGCCAGGGGATAATATGGTGTTTTGAACCCATTGTGTTCTGTGTAAACCAATGGAGTTGAGTGTGGAGGTTGTAAAATAACTTAGACCATAATCCCAGAGAGCCTAGTTGAGTTGACTAGAGCTCAAGGAGATGTAGCCTCAGAGTTATGGGTGAACTCTATATTAAACTTGTTGTCTTATGTGTCATGCTCATTTGCTGCATTATTTCACTATTATATGTTTTATATCAGTTTAAGAAAATCAATTTACAACACATAAACAGTTCAAAACAACCATAAGCATACACCTTATCTTCAAGAACATATTTAATTCCACATTGGTTAATCATAAAGACTTGGGAATATTTAAGCTTTGGAAGTGGGAGAGGTGCTTTAAGTTAGACAAGAAGCCTAAGTGTCCCATTTTCAGATTAGGTGGTATCAGAGCTTAAGATTGGTTAACCTCACCTTCAAGAAGGTGATATTAAAGCTGGGTATACCAGAGCAAGTGGTATCAGTTCAGAATGCTTGATTGACAGAGCAAAGATTGCTTGTCTAAAGGGTGTTTGACAATCAAATCCTTGATTGATTGATTGTCTGATTAATTGTATGCTTGTTTTGCAGACTAACTATTCTTTGAGTTTGCAGAGGTGAAGGGAAAGCTATTGATAGCTCGGTCTAGGAAGGACAAGAAGGAAGAAGGGCTTAAGGAATTCTTCTATCCCAAAGGACCTCAAGGCAATCCTTGAAGCACAAGAGGTTTGTTGCAAAATAGTCCTCAAACTCCTTTTGCATCACAAGACTCTTTGATGAAGACGTGAAGCAAGACTTGTTCATTATAATGGACAAGGTGAGAGAAATGTGTGAGGAGGGAAGGAAGAGTAGCATACTTAGAGATCAGTTGAATTCCATGAAGGAGGAGAAGCAGTTGCTTTCTGACAAATTGAAGGAAATGGAGAGGCAACTTCATATTTCAAATATGAACCTGAAAGGGATGCATGAGTTGGAGTCACAACTCTTTGTTGCCAAAGAATCTCTGGTCAAGTATCGACTTGAAGAAGAGGTAAACCATTCCAGTTTGTCTTCAAATTCTTCTAAGAATGTTTATATTGGTTCTTTTGAAAAACATACCAAAGGCATAGGTTCCACGCTAATGTCCAAGATGGGCTATGAAGGAAAAGGCTTGCATAGACATGCACAAGGTATTGTTGAGCCAATAATGATTGAGGAAAGGCCTAAGTATTTGGGCCTTGGCTATGGAAAAGCTTATGGAGAGAGTTCCAAAGCCGCCATGAAGGTCATTGAAACAGCTCGAAGGAGGAGTTGCATTGTAGGTCTTGAAAAGTGTGAAGAGTGTATTCAGGAGGAATGCAATAGCATGAAACATCATTTGCATGATGCAGGTGTTCAGATCCACACACTTGAACCAGAGAGTTGTGGAAACTCTAATCGCATTGAAGAGATTGATGGTGTTCCAAAGGGAGCCACTTCTTCATTCAATTCACCTCCTCATAAAGGCAAGAAAGGTGAAAGAGAAAGGTATAAATCTGGTTCTAAACATATTCCTTTTGATTATGTAAAGCATGGTAAATTTCCACATAGATATGGGAAAAGAATTGCACGTTCCTTTTGTGGTTTGGATAACCATCATGTTTCCAGATGTTGGAAGAGAATGGCCACATACGGGAAACGTTTGAAGGAGAAGAAGCAAGAAGCCAAAGGTCCATTGGACAAGGCAAATCATGCTATCAAGAGGATGCACATGTGTTGCACTTACTACCATAAGCAATGACATCTTGTTGAAAGGTGTTGGACTCTGAATCCAACAATTCTTCCACCAAAGCTGAAGAAAGTGGAAAGAGAAGATGGAAGAAATAGAAAGGAAGTTTCCATGATTGATGTGTTTGAGGATGATTCACATGTTGATGCTGATGTGCAGAAAAAGGTAGTACCTTTGAAAGGGATTGGTCAGAAATGGTTAGAGTTCTTATCCAATTAAGATTGCATATCTATTGATGCATCTATTTTTATTTTTTGTTAATGGAATGCAAGTTGCAGGACTTTAACAAGAAGGTGAATGGGAGAAGTTGAGTAGGAGGCTCACTTTGTTGCTGCAACATTATATTTCATTTCAGTTTCGAAAGTACAATGTGCTTAAGTGGAAGTTGAAGAATGAAATGCATGCATGAGCATGAGATGCATGAACACAAGGATGTTGATGATTTCCTTGTATTTGAACATGTATGTGTAATTAACTTGCATGTTTGATTTCATTGACATGCATGTGATGTAATGTTGACTTGGGAGAAGTTAACTTGGTCTCCAGGATGGAGATAATAATGAAGTGTTTCATCTTTTGCAAAAGAGTCCTAATGATATTTTTCTACATGCTTGACTTGAAGGGTCATTTGTTTTAAAGGCATGTTTTGTGGGCTTGTTGTCTAGTCCATCATTTGTATGCATATGTAAGATATTGAGGTGTTCACAAGATGTGAAATATTTTTCTTTTATTGAACCAGGATTTAGACCATCCAGTTGTTGTCCGTATTTTTGTTGTTGTTAACAGTGGTTGTTGACAGCTTTTCAAACAGGTACAAATCAGAATTTTGTGGAGCAAGTGTACTTCACATTTGTTTGAACCACCTTGGATCAATAATCAAGGTAGAGAAGTTCAAACTACCTTCTGTGACCATTTCAGTAGGAGTTTTGTAGGAAGGTAAGGAGGAAGACATTTCTTCCCAGGAGGACCAACATATCTAGGAAGGAAAGTGGTCAAAAGCTTTGGTTCAGAGGCACTATGCAAGGCAAGTGTATGGAGGCTGAAAGAAGAGGGTTTCGTTACTCTCATTTATTGTTCAAATCAGTATATCATTCTTTTGGAGAACAAAATTTCTTTTAGTGGGAAGGTGACATCCAAAATGGATTTTAGATAGACTCCTAAGTCTAAGTGCTCCTCACAGAGGAAAATGAAAGTCCAAGGAATTTCCTGGAAATAGCACCATGGCAGAGATATTTTCATTGTAAATCTACTGCAACTTGAATGGGAAAAAATGGACTTAGGATGCAGAAGTTATTGTAGAAAGAAGATGCGCTTTGTTCTTTGGAAAAAGAGGCAAAATCCCCTAAAATGGGCAAAAAACCCTTATAAAGGGAAATCGGATAGGAGGAGGTCTGAAAGCCTGACTTAAGTGGAAAGAAGAGAAACCTCTGATTGCCAATCCTTGACATATCGGGCCGGAGGCAGGCTTGTGCATATAACCTAAGGCAAGGACCCCGAGCCGATGCGATATTGCGATCGCCAATATCGGCGGATTGCAATTAGTGATGCCATGAGGCAAAGGATGGACCCTCGGGCCAACATGACTTGCGATTGTGATATATCACATCGTAATGTCACCTCGCAGCAATGTAAAAGGGGTGATAACGCTAGACCCGATGGACTTTATAGGCGCAGTTCGATAAGTTTTGATTTCTAGTAAAAGGGACTTTCTTGCGTATAAGCGCGTTTCAGTGTAAAAGCCGAAATACAAAGGAAATTGCCCGAAGCAATAAAGCAAACCCGAAAGGGAATTATAAACACGGTGCCATGTTATTTGAGTTTTGATAAAGTGGGATTTCGGGCGGGCCTCAAGCGGTAAATGGTATTGGGCCAGCTCCGCCCGATCCCATACAATGAACGACGCATGGCTAGCGGAGGAAAGAGGAAAACTGCATTTTTGGGCGGGTAACCTCGGTACCCTTAAGCCACCCGAAATTGCATATTGACTATTGGATCGAATATCTCGAAGATTGATGGTGAGGCTTGTGAAAGCGACCCAAGGCGGACCCGATGTGATTATAGGGTGGATGCGATAAATTTTAAAGTCCGATAGAAAGAGTTTTGTTGGGTTTTTCAAGTTTTTCCTGTGTATTTGGGATTTTACCAAAAACTCTTATGCGATGCGATATGCTGCCTAATGGAAGACCTGATAGGGATTTTAGGGGCAATTGAATGGAATTTCACGTCCGGATTTCATGTCCGATAGTGTATTTTCCAGAAATCTCTATGTAATGAAAATTTCTCCGTTTTTGGGTTTTTGCCTAAGAGAAGGCCCCAAAACCTCTGTAGCCACTCCAAATCCTCATGCCACGCTACACACGAGTGTTTATACCAGCAATGATGCATTTTGAATCCACATAGCCATAGAGCCAGATGGCCAATAAAACTGACAAGGATCAGGGAAGCCAGAGAGGCGTAGAGAGATGATGATACATAGAGAAATGACTGGGGTAGATAAAAAGATAAAAAAGCACCTAAAAGGAGGAAAAGAGCTCAATTGAGACTAGAAAGAAGCAAGAGAGAAGAGAGAGTGAAAAGCTAATGTGCAGAGTAGTTGACAGAGTCTTTGGAGTCACTTAGAGATCAATTGAAAAGCCAGGGAGCTGAAAGTTGCAGAAAGCCAAAGCCAGAGCCAAAGAATTCAAAGCCGAATAGCTAAAGCCAAAGCTAAGATCCAGAGCCAAAGCTGAGCACTAGAGCTAGAGCCAAAGCGAGAGTCTAGAGCCAGAAAGTCGAGAGCTTCAGAGCCAGGGGATAAGATGGTGTTCTGAACCCATTGTGTTCTGTGTAAATTGGTGGAGTTGAGCATGGAGCTTGTAAAAGAACTTAGAACATAATCCCCGAGAGCCTAGTTGAGTTGACTAGAGCTCAAGGAGATGTAGCCTAGAGTTTTGGGTGAACTCCATATTAAACTCGTTGTCTTATGTGTGATGCTCATTTGCTGCATTGCTTCACTATTATATGTTTTATATCAATTCAAGGAAATCAATTTACAACACATAAACATTTCAAAACAACCATAAGGATACACCTTCTTTTCAAGCACATATTTAATTCCACATTGGTTAATCATAAAGACTTGGGAATATTTAAGATTTGGAAGTGGGAGAAGTGCTTTAAGTTAGACAACAAGCCTAAGTGCCCCATTTTCAAATCAGGTGGTATCGGAGCTTAAGATTGGTTAACCTCACCTTCATGAAGGTGATATTAAAGTTGGGTATACCAGAGCAAGTGGTATCAGCTCAGAATGCTGGATTGTTAGAGAAACGATTACCTGTCTAAAGGGTGTTTGACAATCGAGTCCTTCACTGATTGATTGTTTGATTAATTGTATGCTTGTTTTGCAGACTGACTATTGTTTGAGTTTGTAGAGGTGAAGGGAAAACTATTCATAGCTCAGTCCAGGAAGGACAAGAAGGAAGAAGGGCTTAAGGAATTCTTCTATCCTAAAGGACCTCAAGGCAATCCTTGAAGCATAAGAGGTTTGTTGCAAAAGGTTGCTTAAATAAGCTCTTTAGTAATCTTGTTTGAAGTTCTTTTGTTCATTGGTATAATGACAACTTCTACAAGTGAGTCCTCAAACTCCTTTTGCATCACAAGACTCTTTGGTGAAGACATGCAGCAAGACTTGTTCATTATGATGGACAAGGTAAGAGAAATGTGTGAGGAGGGAAGGAAGAGCAGCGTACTTAGAGAGCAGTAGAACTCCATGAAGGAAGAGAAGCAATTGCTTTTTGAAGGAAATGGAGAGGCAACTTCATATTGCAAATATGAACCTAAAAAGGATGCATGAGTTGGAGTCACAACTCTTTGTTGCCAAAGAAGCCTTGGTTAAGTATCAGCTTGAAGAAGAGGTAAACCATTCCAGTTTGTCTTCAAATTCTTCTAAGAATGCTTATATTAGTTCTTTTGAAAAACATACCAAAGGAATAGGTTCCAAGCTAATGTCCAAGATGGGTTGTGAAGGAAAAGGCTTGGGTAGACATGCACAAGGTATTGTTGAGCCAATAATGATTGCGGAAATTCCTAAGTGTTTGGGTCTTGGCTATGGACAAGCTTATGGAGAGAGTTCCAAAGCTGCCATGAAGGCCATTGAAATAGCTCCAAGGAGGAATTGCATTGCAGGTCTTCAAGAGTGTGAAGAGTGTATTCAGGATGAATGCAATAGCTTGAAACATCATTTGTAGGATGTAGGTGTTTAGAAGCACACACTTGAACCAAAGAGTTGTGGAAACTTTAACAACCTTGAAGATCTTGATGGTGTTCCAAAGGGAGCCACTTCTTCATTCAATTCACCTCCTCATAAAGGCAATAAAGGTGAAGGAGAAAGGTATAAATCTGGTTCTAAGCATATTCCTTTTGATTATGTAAAGCGTGGTAAATTTCCACATAGATATGGGAAAAGAATTGCATGTTCCTTTTGTGGTTTGGATAACCATCATGTTTCTAGATGTTGGAAGAGAATGGCCACATACAAGAAACTTTTGAAGGAAAATAAGCAAGAAGCCAAAGGTCCATTGGACAAGGCAAATCATGCTATCAAGAGGATGCACTTGTGTTGCACTTACTACCATAAGCAAGGACATCTTGCTGAAAGTTGTTGGACTCTGAATCCAACAATGCTTCCACCAAAGCTGAAGAAAGTGGAAAGAGAAGATGGCAGAAATGGAAAGGAAGTTTCCATGATTGATGTGTTTCAGGATGATTAACATGTTGATGCTGATGTGCAGACAAAGATAGTACCTTTGAAAGGGATTGGTGAGAAATGGTTAGAGTTCTTATCTAATTAAGATTGCATATCTATTGATGCATCTATTTGCATTTCTTTGTTAATGGAATGCAAGTTGCAGGACTTTACCAACAAAATGAATGGGAGAAGTTGAGTAGGAGGCTCACTTTGTTGCTACAACATTATATTTCATTTAAACTTCGAAAGTACAGTGTGCTTAAGTGGAAGTTGAAGAATTAAATGCATGCATGGGAATGAGATGCATGAACACAGGGATGTTGATGATTTCCTTCTACTTGAACATGTATGTGTAATTAACTTGCAGGGTTGATTGCTTTGACATGCATGTGATGTAATGTTGACTTGGGAGCAGTCAACTTGGTCTCCAAGATGGAGATAATAATGAAGTGTTTCATCTTTTGAAAAAGAGTCCTAATGGTCTTTTTCTACATGCTTGACTTGAAGGGTCATTTGTTTTAAAGGCATGTTTTGTGGGCTTGTTGTCTAGTCCATCATTTGTATGTAGATGTAATACATGGAGGTCTTCACAAGATGTGAAATTTTTTTCTTTTGTTGAAGCAAGAGTTAAACCATCCATTTGTTGTCTGTATTTTTGTTGTTGTTAACAGTGGTTGTTGACAGCTTTTCAAACATGTACAAATGAGAATTTTGTGGAGCAGGTGTAACTCACATTTGTTTGAGCCACCTTGGATCAATAATCAAGGCAAGGAAGTTCAAAATACCTTCTGTGACCATTTCAGCAGGAGTTTTGTAAGAAGGCAAGGAGCAAGATTGTTCTTCCTAGGAGGACCAACATATCCAGGAAGGAAAGTGGTCAAAGGCTTTGGTTCAGAGGCACTATGCAAGGAAAGTGTATTTAGGCTGAAAGAATAGAGTGTTGTTACTCTCATTTACTATTTAGATTATTATATTAGTCTATTGGAGCCAAAATTTCTTTTAGTGGGAAGGTGTGATCCAAAATGGATTTTGGATAAACTCCTAAGTCTAAGTGTTCCTCACAGAGGAAAATGAAAGTCTAAGGAAGTTCCTGGAAATAGCCCCATGGCAAAGATCTTTTCATTCTGAATCTACTGCAACTTGAATGGGTGAAAATGGACTTGGGATGTAGCAGTTATCGTAGAAAGAAGATGCCTTTTGTTCTTTGGAAAAAGGGGAAAAATCCCGTAAAATGGGCAAAAACCCCTTATAAAGGGAAATCACATTGGAGGAGGTCCGAAAAGCAGACTTAAGTAGAAAGAGGAGAAACCCCTGATTGCTGATCCTTGACATATCGGGTCGGAGGTAGGCTTGTGCATATAACCTAAGGCAAGGACCCTGGGCCGATGCGATATTGCGATCGCTGATATCGGTAGATCACAGTCGGTGATGCCATGAGGCAAAGGACGGACCCCCAAGCCAACGTGACTTGCGATTGCGATATATCGCATCGCAATGTCGCCTCGCAACGATGTAAAAGGGGTGATAATGCTAGACATGATGGACTTTATAGGTGTGGTTCAATAAGTTTTGAGTTCCGGTAAAAGGGACTCTCCTGTGTATAAGCGCGTTTTGGTGTAAAAATAAAAATACAAAGGAAATTGCCCAAAGCAATAAAACAGACCCGAAAGGGAATTATAAACACGACACCATGCTATTTGAGTTCCAATAAAGTGGGATTTCGGGCGAGCGTCAAGTAGTAAATGATATTGGGCTGGCTCTGGCCGATCCCATACAATGAATGACGCATGGCTGGCAGAGGAGAGAGGAAAACTACCTTTTTAGGCAGGTAATCTCCATACCCTTAAGCCATCTGAAATTGCATATTGACCATTGGATTGGAGATCCCAAAGGTCGATGGTGGGGCTTGTGAAAGCAACCCAAGGTGGACCCAATATGATTATAGGGTGGATGCGATAAATTTTCAAGTCTGATAGAAAGAGTTATGTCTGGTTTTTCACGTATTTCCCGTGTATTTGGGATGTTACCCAGAACACTTATGTGATGTGATAATCTGCCTAATGGCGGACCCGATAGGGATTTTAGGGGCGATTGAGTGGAATTTCACATCTGGATTTCACGTCCGATAGTGTATTTTCCAGAAATATTTGTGTAATGAAATTTTCTGTTGGAAATAATACTAAGAGGGGGGGGTGAATTAGTATTATCAAATCAAACACTTTTTCATTTTCATGCTCAGATTAATATACGCTACTTCAGTTAAGAATATATGCGTGTATACGCAACTGTGTTAAATGCAACTAGCGTACATCTAGTAAACTTATGATTCAGTTAGTTGATCTTCAATGAGTGCATTAGAACATTATTAACCATATGAATAGTAAACAGGTGCAGTAAAATAGAACAGATTGTCACACATAAGAAGCACACATGAACACCATGATATAAGGTGGAAACCCAATGTGGGTGAAAACCACCCGTTGCAATTCGTTTCTATCTTCCTTTAATAAGAAACTTCTTTTTACAACATTTCTATACTGGAGTAGTCTTATACCAGTACATAGGCTTCTACCTGTAGAAGGCTACAACCTTCTATTGTTTTCCAGTTTCTACTGGAAGGGAGCTACAACCCCCTTAGCTCTTGTACTAGTTGATCCATTTAGTAGTACGTAGGTGCCGACCTACTGAAGGCTCCAACCTTCACTCATTTTCCAGCTGCTACAGGAAGGGAGCTCCAACCCCTGGCTCTTGTACTGGCCAATATGTTTACCAGTACGTAGGCATCGGCCTACTAAAGGCTACAACCTTCTTTCTTCCTCCAGGGACCATGTTTCATAAGTTTTCAGACTGGATACTCTGGAAGCACAACCCCATAATCTGAAGGCCACATTTCATCCAATTTTCATACTTGACCCATCAACAACATTGAAGCACAAAATCAATCACCACTGTAAAACGCCCATCAACTATATCTGCATCACTGATCTCTGAATCACCCAATATTGAAACACTGAAACCCTGTCAACAATACAGTCACAGAACAAAGAACAAAACTCTGCAACAATAACCAGATCCAACTGCAACTTCAAATGTAATGTATACGCTACTATGATGAACTAAATCGGCGTACATACGTGCTTTTACCAAAGCCAATCCACATACAGATCTACAAATATTTACTCATAACTTTACAACTGTTCCAGACATCAGTCATACCTAGATCATAACATTCATACAATAAAACATACGTCAATAATTCAGATCTAGTCTATCCATGATCAAACCACATAATGATAATACATTCCAAGCCTCATGATCCTGATCCATCATCCATCATCAACCACATAGGTGCATCCTTGATTCAGATCAAGCTAACCATCACAAACCCATAACTAGCATACTAGATCTCACACTTCATTAGATATTCAATCCTTGCACGTTTGCTTTTCTTGGCCTAATGATCTTCCCTTTATATAGATTTAGGCCTCTGTCAATACCATGGTCCAAAACCATGTAGTACCAATACATTGGACCCAATACCTAGGGTCAACACTTCAAACCAAATACCATGGACCAAAACTTAGTTCTCCAACATGTACGCACCTTTTCTTGCGTGAGAGTGCATGTATATGCATGTGCGTCTTTTGTTCTTCTAACCCACCTGTATACTCACTTTCATCAAGGTTAACCTGCGTATACCTTTCTCTTGACCTGTTGCACTATGATCTGTCATATGAGTCAGTTGCCACCAAGGACAACACCTGTGTCATACCTCTGAGTGAGTTGTCGTCAAGGACAACACCTATATCACAATGCCAACAATCTCCCCCTTTGGACTTGATGGCAACCACCACTCCAAGTCACGCTCTGCCTTTGACATCAAGGGCAAAGGGTAGACCAAGAAGTTTTCTCCCTTGGAATACCTTCTGTTGTCCATACTCCCCCTGAGTACCTACTGAAATCTCTGATTGAGCTCCCACTTTGTATATGCCAAGATGTACCAATCTATCCATGCTCCCCCTGAGCACATGCAACGTCTGCAAAAGCATAACATGACTCTATATATACATAAATCTCCCATCCAAGTGGGAATACACCATTTTTTACTCATCCACCAAACCAAGTGGGGATATATCAAATGTTTATACATGACTCAAGAATAAGAAACAATACATCATCCATCCCATGCATAGTGAGGTTAAAAATCAAAGACCAGCAATCTAATCTAATCTGCACCATAAGCATCTGTCATCAGCATCCAAACTTGTAAACTGCAATACAATTCTTTTGCCCAATGAACAATAAGTAGCAAGATGTATCGTTTAGCTACACAAGCATCATCACCAATGACTTATACCCATAATGCCAACTGTTACACTAAAATTTGTCACTATGACTATTTGTAGTTAGTATGGCTCCATCAACAGTCATACTATCCTCCTTGGCAAGCCTCATACCTCTGCTCTCCATGTCAAACTTCAAGAAAGAGAGAAAGTCTTTAAAAAACATGTTTATCTCTGGGTATGCAGTTTCTCTCTACCTTACCTGCTACGCATCCCAAGTTCACAATACCTGCGTCCTTGCATGCTTTGTATGTAAAGGGGTGGGTGCGTACTCCTGTAAAGGTCAACAGGCGCGAGTTTCATCTTAAAAAAGTTACTTGTGGTCATTTCTAGAGCATTCTAGAAACTTGTTTGACGTGTATTGAGCGCCTCCAGATGGTTCATGTATCCTTATGAAAGAGGAACTTATCCCATCAAGAGAGGAGCTACCCCATCCAAAAGAGGGGCTTATCCCATTAATGTTGGACCTAATTAACTTCCTCTAGAGCATTATAAATACAGGCATTGGGCCAGAGGAGGGGAGGTTAAAAGCTGAATATTCCAAAGGGTAGATGCTGCTGAAATTAGGACTTCCTTGTAGAAGCTTGTGAGGAGAGATTCCCATCCTTTCTTGTTTCATTTGGAAGTGGGTGAGCTTATCAAAGTAAAGTAAAACTCTTGCTGGACCCTGGGAGGAACTTGCACAACACCAAGGCTCAGGTTGTAATGGTTTCTTTTGTTTCCTATTAATACAAATAAGTCCATTCTTCTCAACAATTTGTTATTAATGAGTTGTTTCATTTACTCCTTGGTCTGTATGTTGAATATGTTTATTTTATGAGATATTCAGGTGCTATTTAATCGATTGTTAGTGAATGCAGGTTTCGAAGTGAAGGAGGAGCTCATCTGGATCGACGAGGCTGGACTACTACAACAGCGTTGGACTACAGGTAGGATCTAAAACACTTGGTTTCTCGTATGATAATGCATGTTTAGAGAAGGATTGCTCTTAATTGCCTTGTTTGTCACTAGAAAGTCTTAGGATTCTAGGGAGGTTGGTTTTGTCCGCAAGATTAACTCTTTCTGCATGACAAATTGGTGACTCCGCTGGGGACTCCATTGATGTGATTGATTTTTCCTTTGAGTGACACTTTGATCTGAAAAAAGAGTCATTTCTTTTTGGTGTTTGGCTGTTTGACTGTGTATTTGGGTGGGTAGCTTAGAGTTAAGTTAGATTTTGGTTTTTCTTGATTTTTCAGTAGTACGCACCCTCTGAGTTAAGCATAGTGCGTACCTGAATGCACTGCAGCTTTGTACACAGAGCATGCACGCACTTGTGCAAACAGGCTGCCTGCGTACCTTGTCAAAAATTGAGAAATTTCCATTTTTTCCATTTTTCCTCTTAGATTTTGTCTTTAATTAGTTTTTACTGCCCAGATCCACTGGTTATCTATTAGAGATCTTCACCTGGACTTGTTTCGTTAACATCAAGAGTTTTAGTGAAATTCATAGAAGTTCTAGCCCTAGGGTTTGATTTTTGCATTGGTCCTGTAGTGACTTTGACTTTAGAAGTTATGAAACCTTGGATCTCTCTGGTTTTATCAGTCTTCTTAGGAGTCAGACTTGTCATAAAGTCTACCTGTGTGAGCAACCTACCTTTGTGTTGTCTCTTTGTGGAATTTCGAAGAATCTTGTTGATTGAAGTTGTGAATTTCATTCTTAAGAAAAGAACAAAAGAGTTTGATTTTTGTTTTTGACTAGTTTATAATTCTGCATGAACTGGTCCTTGGTTTGATTGTTGCCAAGTAAAACAACCTGGAATCATCTTAGTAGGCTTTTGCCTCATTAGATTTGCTTTTAGGTAAATTTCCTTTTGATTTGCTTTTGAGTTAGTTTTTCATGGACTTTTATAAATTTTGAAATTGGTTTTGTTAAAATAGTTTTATATGCTTTGTTAAATAGGAAAAATACAAAAATATCTCCTTTGCAAAGTTTGTTTTAAGTAGCATTTAAAGTTTTTGAAAAAGAAAGGAATTTTCATGCAAGTAATAAGTGGTCATGTGTTGTATGCTTGGAAAAGATAAAGAGATTGTTTCCTTGATTGTCTGTTAAGAAAGTTGCTTTTATCGAAGTTTGCATTCTCCAACTCTCTTAGCTAGAGAATTCATTGAAAAAGAAAAGTAGTGTAAATCATCCTAGGTGCATCTTTTTAGTGGATTTGAGTCGAGTCTACACACCATCAGTTTCATCTCCACTACCTTTTGTCTTAAAGAAACGCCATAAA
>APFE031398837.1:0-20708 GCA_000404065.3 Pinus taeda
AAAGAATGATTTATTAGAAAATATGTTACAATGCTCATGATATAGCATTAATGGGTGAAGATCCCAAGGTAATGAACTTTAGTGGTGATCAATGAGAAGACTCAACACCTACAACAAGTTCCGGAGATAACTAGTCAGTTGTGGAGTTAAAGAAGGAGCAAATCAAGGAGTAAATCATGCAAAAGGAATCTTGCATGCAATCTCATGCTCTAACTAAGAGTCCGCATGTAGATGTGTAGTAGTTGCATGTAGTTGCATGCTTTAACTAAGAGTCCGCATGCAGTTGAATGTAATTGCATGTAGTTGCATGCTCTAATTGAGAGTCTGCATGTAGGTGTAGTAGTTCCAACAGTTGAACCTTCATTAATTTATAAATAATATTTTTAAAAGAAAATATAAGTTTAAGATTTAAATTTTTTAGTGATTTAATGGTTCTCTTTATTCATAATGGATCTAACCAATATAAATTATGTAAAACTTAATTATATATTATGTATTGTTGTAAATCTTTATGCATTAAATTTGTTTTGTAAATTATATTCTCAAATGGATTGTTGGTTGAAAGGAGTAAAGTGTTTCTTTTAAAGATAAACGTTAAAGATTGACAAAATGGGTATATGTTCTCTCAAGTGATTAAATTTCTAGGAGAATATTTGTAGTTATGCTAAGAGGACATAAAATTAATGTGATAATAAGGATAATCAATTTTGATAAAAGTATTGTATATTTAAATAAATTTATAGTTTTATTATTATTTTTAAAATAAAAAAATTATATTAAGTTCAGAGTATTAACTTTAGACAAACTTTTTTGCCTAGACACACTGAAAAGGTTATAAAATTTTCTGAAATGGGAAGAAATTCTTTTAATAACAAATTTTGATAATTACATATATCCCAATTCCAAAAAGAAGTTGAATTATTAAGTTGTTAGGATATTTTAGTTCATTTATTATTTTGTCCTAGTGGATCTTATAAAATCTGAAGTGTATAGTTGAGGAGTTGGGCTGTTAGGACAGGTGTTTAAGCTATGTGTATTTTGTTAGGACATATCCAACCAATGGGAAGACATACATATATGTACAATTGGAATCTAAGAGACGGGTCCCAAAGAATTATAGTCTCGGATTTAAAGTAATATTAGCTAGTGAAGGAGCATGAGAACTTTGTAGTGGGTAGAGAGGACTATAACATTCCTCTACAAATAATCCCTTTAATAGAATCTAAGGTTTCTAGCTAATTCTATGTGTGTAATGCCTTTGTGGAAACATATGGATTGATGCCCTACATAGATGGGAAATTGTCCTTGTACTAAGTCTCACTGATTTTATACGTGTGTTTTTTATTTAGCATATGGTATATAGGTAAACCTTGTAAGGATACAAGTAGTCTAGTCTCTAATATAACAAGCCGAGGAAGAATTTGGATATTGAACCTATGTGCCCAAATTGATATTGATTGGGAGTTAGTGAGTCCTGCAGATGTTTTTATTGATGGTGTAACCAGGCTTAGTGCCCCTGATCTAGGAGGATTCCGTTCATTCATTGCACATGCGTTCAAGTGTTGTCATCAGTATTCAGTGTTGTCATCAATTCAGTTTAGCTTCGACAATGTTGGTTATGGATCAAGTTTTACAGGTAATGTTATGGTTTCATGGCATTCAGTTGAGATGGTTTAGCGCCTGGTTGTCGACATGAGTACATTAAAATTTTCACCAGGATTGGTTGATGATATGTGTCGTGTCGTTGCCTCGCAAGATTTGGGTGTCGACAAAGGGATATTGTCGCAAAGGCAGCTGGTGTCAACGATATGTATATGTTTTATGTCACATTGTCTACAAGTTCATCATTAGGTGACAAATGTCGCTAATGTCACTTGGTGACGAATGATTGTAAATGGGTGATCAATTATTAAAACCCTAGTCCTACATCCAAAACCTCAAACCATGCATTAAGGTATCTAAAACCTACCTAAATCTCTTACTTATCACATTCAAATCCTAATGCTATACCTAAACCTGTGATTTACCAAAAAATGTATTAATCCTAAAACCTAAGTCCTAAGTATACACCCTCATCCTATTCATTTTACATTCAAAACATTGTGAAAACCATAACAGTCTCCCCTAACTGCCAGATAACCGTTGGGATAGCTAACCATGTCGGAGAGACATGCGATCAGAGCAGTGATAAACATCGGAGATTAATGTGACAATCAGGTCACTAAACTGCGTGGATATGGAGACCGCGACAGAGAGGACATGTGAACAGGGCCAGAGAATAAACCCTCAGAGTAGATCGTGACACTAACCGCTATGAAAACCATGTTGGAATTGTGCCATGTGAGAAAGTAGAGGAGGTTAGGCGGAGGTTAGCATTTAGAGGTAAGCATAATGCAGAAACTACAGAGTTATCAGTCAGCGAAAACTGCAATGGTTGTCACATGCAGTTAAGTTGACTGCAATTGCGAGGCTTGCCATGCAAGGTAGTGGCTTATGACAAGACTGCAGCAGCACCACCTGTTCACATGCTGACAATTGGCCAATCCTGCCTGGTCAGCAAAGCTTTTATAGTTTTGTTTATTATATGGTTTATTAATGGGTTTTTGTTATGTTTTTTGGTGCAAAACTAATTCCACCACCAGATGACTATGCTTAAAGGTTTCCTTATGCTATAGGACCGATTCCTAAACATCCAAATCAAGTGATTCATGCCTATTTGAGTCTGAGGGGCCTCGAATGCACCTGGTGAATGTTAAATAGAAAGTTTTCTTCATTGAAAGGGAGATTGGAGTGGTTTTTGAATTTTGCTTGTAGATTTTGGAGGTCATAGGAAGTTTTGTTTTCAGCGTTACAGGAGCATCCGAATTCAGAATTGGAATCCGTAAGAGGCGTTGGAAAGCTAGTTCAGAGGGCTATCTGATGACATTGATTAGAAGTGCCTTCATGCACATTTAGAGTGATCAAATCTCTGTGTAATCAACACCTTATTTTCATTCCTAATAAAAACAATCACCCATCTTGAAAGTGGACCCTGAGACGTAGTCCATCAGGGACAAACTATGTCATCAATCTCGATGTCTGGTATCGTTGTGTTATTACTATTTTCACTTCTGTTATGCATCATTTATATGGTTGATCAGCTGTCGTAAATTGTTCTTCTCAAGCATTTTTCCTCGATTTCCGCATTTTCAGTTAACATTCAAATCATAAATGACTAATCACTTCTACATCAATTTTAGTTTATAATGATTTTAGATCATATAATTTGGTATCAGAGCAGGTTGCGTTTGTAGAATTTGCCATTGAATGTTAACCAAGTCAAAGTCACAACGAGGAGAAGGGATCCTTGAGCAAATTGATCCAGAGATTGGAAAGTAATGAGTCATTCATAAGTTGATCATGTCAGGATTTGATGTAGGTGAAAACAATGAAACTAAGATGAGTGAAGAACAGTTTCAGCAAGCATTCTTGTCTTTTGCTTACAGATTCTAGAGGTCATAGGTAGTTTTGTTTTCAATGTTACTAGAGCATCCAGAGTCGGAATTGAAATCCATAAGAGGCGTTAGAAAGATGGTTCAGCGGGTCATCTAATGACAATGATCAGAAGTGCCTACATGCACATTTAGACTAATCAAATATCTGTGTAATCAATGCCTTCTTTTCATTCCTAATAAAAACAGTCGCCCATCTTGAAAGCGGACCTGGAGACATAGTCTATCTGCAATGAACTCCGTCATCAATCTCTCTATCTGGTATCGCTGTGTTTTTACTGTTTTCACTTCTGTTATGCATCGTTTATATGTTTTATCAACTATCATAAAGTGTTATTCTCAAGCAATTTTCCTTAATTTCCGCACTTTCAGTAAACATTCAAATCATAAATGGCTAATCACTTCTACATCAGTTTTAGTTTATGATAATTTTAGATTAGCTCCTAGTTACGATAGTCATTAGGGAAGTGTTGGTACACACAACTGAATATGTGGGCCTGTAGTGATCCGAATGGAAAATGGCATCAACCTATGGTACTCATCCACGCATATTATTCATCGACCCATGGAATTTACCCATGGTATTGTAAATGGCATCTGCTCGTGGTATTGTAAAATCCACCCATGGTATTCATCCACCCATGGAATTGACCCGTGGTATTGTAACTGAAAAACACTATAAGTAACAAGTCACATTTTGTAAAATGAGAGATTGTTCACCACAATGTAGCCTTTACAATTCAGAGGCATGTAGCCACCACATCTCTTCTCAGAGATAAGCTACCATTTCCCTAGCTGGTTTATTTCCACTTTTGTTTGCAAGCATATTTCAGTATTTTACAGTCATGAAATGAAGTAGTATTTCCACTGCATCTTTGTGTATATGGTTATATCTGTATTTTATTGCGTTCCTGTTTAAGTCCGAATCAGTGGTATCAGAGCAATCGTCCCCATTGCATAAAGTTCCCTCCTGCGAAGCCTTTGTTGAATATGAAGAGCCACTGAAGATAAGGGTTTTATGTGGTTAAGCCAAAACCCTGATAAACGAAGATCCGATGATAAAGATACCCTGTAATTCTTGTGACCAACTATGATTCTGACAGTCTGCGACCTAGCAAATGGACTTTGATAACAAGGATTTTATGCGGTTGACCCATAACCATGATGTTGGTTGCTGATAAAGTAGCAGGTCCCTACATAGCCTGAGGTGGGAGGGCACGTCTCCAAATAACCAAAGCCGAATGCTGCCATGTTGAAATTGATGAATGTGAAGCAGGTGCCTACTAAAGTGGGGTGGGAGGGCACGTCTCCAATGGGAACCCACTCTGAATGCTGCTCCAGAATTAAAATGGGCATAACTCAGAATATTTATTATAACCTGTTTTTGAAAGCATAAGGATCATTTTGCATCTTCCCATGAGTTGGAAATCCTTATTTGGACACTCTGAGATCTCATATTTGCGCTACAACAGCTCCACCGTCACAAAAATTCTGATAAAATAGCTGATTTTAAATCAACGATATCTCCCACATCCGAACTCCGATTTGACCCATTTTTTTTTTTGAAATTGGGTTATTTTTTGAGAGGAATCCAGATATGGTATTTGTTTTTGTAAATTTTATACCAAATGTTTCATATCGGATCTTCAAAGTCGCTGCCCAACAAAATTTCTGCAAAAAAATGAAAAAAAAAATTTCTTCCTGCTTGACCTAAGAAAGTGCTCTATGGAGGTTGTAGCACATGCCTGAATTTTGTTGAATATTGCTGCAAAATTTGAAACTAAAATATGCATCAAACCCTCATTCCCATGGAATCATAATCGGCTCTGATACCACTGATCCTGATTTAAACAGGAACACAAAAAATTACAGAGATAACCACAAACACAGATATGCAGCAGAAATAATACTTCATTTCATGACTGTAAAATACTGAAATATGCTTGCAAACAGAAGTGGAGATAAACTAGCTAGGGAAATGGTAGCTTACCTCTGAGAAGAGATGTCGCAGCTACATGCCTCTGACTTGTAAAGGCTACATTGTGGCAGACAATCTGTCCTTTTACAAAATGTGACTTGTTACTTATAGTATTTTTCAGTTACAATACCAAAGGTCAATTCCATGGGTGGATGAATACCATGGGTGGATTTTACAATACCACGGGCATATGCCATTTACAATACCATGGGTAAATTCCATGGGTCGATGAATAATATGGGTGGATGAGTACCATGGGAAAAAGCCATTTTCCATTTGGATCATGTAGACTCACATCACATATAACAACATGAATGAGGTCCTAAGTCCCAACCACACACTTAAAGCTCCTAGCCCAATGACTAGGGTATCCGCACACAAACATAGCACAAGGTTACTAGGGAGGTGGAACTTGTGCCAGGTCTAAAGGATGTGGATTATACTATCGATAGTCAAACTCCAAAGAACCTAGAGTTGTTGATCTCCAACATCGCATCACGACCATCGAAAGGGTTCATCGAGTAACAAAAGGGTAGGTGATGCTAGAGAATTGTCACAGCTCGAAAACCTTACAACCATTGATCTCCATTGATGGATTGTGGTTGCAAGGATGATGGGCCCACAACAACAAGAATTTATGATTAGTGTTTGGGTTGATAATTTAGGAGGAATTTATAATATGTGTATCATTGATTTGCTTAGGTTCAGTTGTGCTTGTTGAAATGCAAGGATCTTCCACGGGCAAGAGCCCTTGATCATTGTTGAAGTTTCTATGGGATTTGAAATAACTACAACCCAGTGGCCTAAGGACTCCATCGTTCTTGTGATAAAAGCTAGTCGTTTACAAACATGATGTAAGCAAGGTGTGTGTGCGCAGAATTGAAGGTTGGTTATGGGCACGTCATCTAAGTGTTTATGAAATTGGTCTTGTGACGCTTCGATATTAAACTACGGAATAGGGATGGTAAATGAGTGATATAACTCAAGGGAGTTAGTGCATTCATAACAATTGCTTCAATAAAAAAAAATTAACTGTTAATGAGGGTACTTATTATGTCACCGCCTTAGCAATGACATCTAGAGATGGATAGTGGAAATCAGTTCTCTTCGTATTATATTTTTCAGCATTCCAACGTTAACCATTAGGTTTGCAATTTTCTATAGAGATTATGTCTCACCACCATCGTGGTAGGGCTCCATACTTTGAGGCATGAGGTCATGGAGTATCGGTTCAAAGTTTCAATTTACATTTTGCAATAAATGCTCATTTACCTTCAAGTTTGAGCAGTAACGCGGGAGTACTAGTTTATAGCTTGGAATAAATGCCCATCATCCACCATTTTGTGATGGAATTAACCTTCATGTGAGGAACAATATTCACATTTACTCAGATTCTTTTAATTAAACACCCATATGCAACCATTTTGTGATGGAATTAACCTTCGTATCTCAAAGTTCACTAAACTATTCTTTTCAAGCTCGTGGGTTTGCAAGTATGCACTGGTTTATGGATTGTAGGTTTTTTGTCTTCACTCAAAAGCACAAAACAATTTCTCACTCAAAAAAACTATATTGAATGATCCACAGAAGAAGTGGAGACAAGATAGACTCTGGAAAGCATTGTGAGCATGTCGTGTGAAAATCAATTTTACCAAATCTAAGGCAAGGTTAGTTATGTTTATGGTTACTTTATTAATGCTTCGTTTTTTTTTCCAAGTTTGTTATTTGACTTAAATATTATGAAATGGAAATATAATTTGCCACAAAAATATTCTTCCATTGTTGAATGAATCTATTATAGTTATTTTTATAAGGTCTTGAGTTTTGACGACCTTCACAATACACCAAATATGTCGCTTGGCCCACCCATAAATGTGAAGCATTGAAAATTTTAAATTGACTGAGGATTGAATGCCCATACCATACCCAACATTCTATGCAACCTAGGTGTTGGACTTTAAAACGACCATATTGTATCAAAATTTTTCTGTGGATCATTTTTACGCACTACAGAATGTGTCACTACAAAATATCTTGTTAAATAAAGAGAATCGATACACTTGTGATGTATTGGGTGATTTGAGATATTTAAAATATTTTGTGATGGTTTGCATATGCATGCATTTTATGGGTTTTGTATTGCAATAGAAAGCATGGATTTATCAAATTTATTTAGTTGAAGAGCACAACACAATTGCTTGTTTTAAAACCCTGTGCTGAATGGTCCACAGAGGAAGTGAAGACAAGAGAGAGTTTGGTCAAGGTTACTTATCTCCACGTATACTTTGTTGATGCTTCATGTTTTTTTTATCAAGTGGGTTGTGTTATACTCTTGCTTGTGATTTTATCTTCAGTGAAATATTTTCTACAATTTACTTAATCAATTTGAAACAAATACGAAATTTAGCACAAAAACATTTATCCATTATTGAATCAATAAATTATAATTACTTTTATAAGGTCCTCAGCTCTGGCAGCCTTCAAAATACATCAATTATGTAGACATTTCCCACACATTAGCCTTAAACATTGAATTTTTTAAACAGGCGAAGGGCCAAATACCCATACCATACCTGACATTCTAGAAAACATGAGTATTGGATCTTAAAATGACCATATTGAATAATCTTCTATCATCGCACAATGGAAGCCATATGCATTGGGTTTGGGAATGGGCCTAAGATACTTCATACTAGAATGGAAGTCAACTTCTTGGAAGTGTAATAGTACCATTAGATCCTTCAACTGTTGGTGTTTGGGCCTTCTTTACACATTTGATTTGTAAATAGTAGGTCTATGGCGTATCCTTTTTACTGGCACTGATACTCTACGAAATGAAATTAAAATTAGGTCTTTGAAATTAATAGTTGGGTGAGAACATGTTCATATTTTCTTTATCAACTGATTACAATGCTTAGTTTGAAAATATGACAAAGGAATTCTGGGTCAGTTGAATGAAAACCTATGGAAAACACGACTACTATGTTTGTAATATGATTCATTTCTTAGCTTCTTGTAATCCCAATTTCACGCACTATTCTACAACTATTTCAGTGGAAAAATGAAGTAGCACTGTATGGTATTCAACGATACACATTTGTGCATTCACTGTTCAATCTGAGTGAGATCATGCAATTAATGGATTGCATATATATATATATTATTATATATATATATATATATATATATAATATATATATATATATATATGTATGATAGTATGTATGTATGTATGTATGTAATGTATGTATGTATGTATGTATGTATGTATGTATGTATGTATGTATGTATGTAAATATTTACATGCCCAATAAAATAAAGAGATGCCCAAATATATGATTGGAAGTCATTAATTTGGGGTTTGAGAAAAATTAAAAGGTTTCCTCATCATTTTCTAGAATGCATCTATAATTTATTTTGCAGTGAAACACGGAGTTTTAAGGAATTGGCACACTGATTATATAGGCAATGGACCGGAAGACAACAGAGGGATGATTGGGTTGCTGTAGAGGATGCTTATGAGACACTACTGGAGATGTGTACAACTTGTGTGGCTACCATATGACTATGTAAAATTCTCACACAACTTCAGAATTCAGATTTGGTTTGGAGGATGTCTATAGGCTCATGGATGGCCAACTCTAAACCTGAATTTTCCCAAGAGGAAAAAAAATTGTGAAGAGGAGAGGGGAACAACCTAGGAAAAAGAAAATCACCCAACAATGCTAAAATGCTCAAAATACCACTAGACTCAAGTAAACCAATTTGGAAACCTCCTATGTAAGTGCAACAGATCTGAGATAATTTTCATTGGTATTCAATCTCTGAGTATATTGAATGGAGGAAAACAGTGACTTGTTGAAATTCATTAAATGCTTGTGGCAATTATAGGAAAGGATGAAACTTTTTATCATAACCATGTGTGCAACTAAAAATTACAATACACCATCAATTACAATAATAATCTCACATAGAGTACATAAGATTAAAACACACAGGTATGGAGAGATGTTCCTAGTAACCCAACTAGGAAGAAAGCCAGGTTGATTGAAGATTTTATCAAGTAGGCAATTAATTACAAAATCATGAACTATACACAGATTTAGTGTAATGTTATTGACTCACAACAAATTTTCATATGGTTATGGATCAACAAAAATATTCACTCACCTTTGTCCTCTTCTTATGTGATCATAAAGTAGACTACTTCTTTGAGCTTTCATCTCTGTTATTTTCCATTTCCTTGTCATATCTTCTCTTTATTGAATGTGATTCTTCTCCACAACCTTCATTTTTAATGGACTTCCTTTGAAGGCCAACCATTACAATGGTTTGTTTCAACTTCCAAGTGAATTACAGACATTTCCTCAACTTTTCCAAAATAAAAAAAAAAATTAAATGCTTGTTACCAAATTTACAAAGATATTTTTGCAAAGATCCAATTCGGATCAAATTTCCTCTTTCTCCATTTGACCTTGTTCATTTTTTGTCAGATTCAATTTCCTTTTTCTTGACACACTGTTCTTTTTATTGGAATCAATCTTCGTTACTTCACCCACAATATTTACACTCATACTTTTTATTTGTCTTTCTTCATTGTTCCCTGGTTTTTCCATCTTCATTCTTATATTGCTTCTTGCTTAGCATGCAAGATTGGAATGTTATTTGTTTAAACTATTGATGCTTTTGTTCATGCTTCATTAGATGGAAAAATAAACATTTAAAGAGCAGGGCCTTCAATGTCTACTCTATGCTCCTATTCTTCATCCACATATTAAAAAATTATTCTTTGTCCCAGTTTGTATGGGTGACATTAAGGAAAAGCACTTCATATACATCGTTATACCTCTCCCTTATTATGTCCATAGATCTAAAATATTCTTCTATTATGTTTTATATTTCTTCGAACACATACCAATACTCATGTTGGAGTGTGCATAAACTAAAACATATAGGAGTTAACGATGGTAAT
Organism: Pinus taeda; assembly: GCA_000404065.3. NCBI lineage: Eukaryota > Viridiplantae > Streptophyta > Pinopsida > Pinales > Pinaceae > Pinus > Pinus taeda. The sequence continues at coordinate 10,442 of APFE031398837.1, forward strand.
TATTTTTTTGGATCAAATTCCACTTCCCAATATTTCATGGATAAGCATGCCCTGTTAAGGAAGCATAAATCTCTTCAAAATATAACTTCCTTATCCTCCATGGTACTAAATTATACTATTAATCACTCTTCTGTACATAACTAGTGTCGATATATTCTCTTTGGTTATCCATTTCTAATGATCCAACTCATTAGCATTCCTTTTAGTCGTACTCAAAATAACTTACTATTAATGTATGATGCTATACATTATCTCATCTCCATGACATGTGTTTTAAATATAGTATTTGGGCTTTCCTTTGCTCGAGGTAGATATATACTCAACAATATTTTCACCAGTGGTTTACCTCTTCTTCCTCTTTGGATCATTCTTGATTAAATCATTTCATTTCTCAACTAACAAGTCTAATGAACCCTCCTTGTGACATCATGTTTAAAGGATATTTCATGGGACTCTTGTAGCATTGCTTTATTAAATTAAATTATTTTTTTTTCTCTATTATATGTCAATTTTTTTTTTAACTAAGAATACATATGAGGTGATAGAACACTTAAATCTTGCTCAGTTAAATTTTTTATAAAGACATTTGTGCTTTTTAATGTTCTATAATATTCATCAACTGCATTTTGACTCTCTAAAGTATAGCAATTGTATTTTCATGACTCTAATAGTGGTGTTATGTGTATTTTTGGTTTGCATCTTTTGAAACCATAGTAGAGTTTATCTACAAGCATGCAGTTCCCATCCCTAAGGACCAATGTAGTAAACTATACAACTCAGAGTGATTTTTGCAGTAGGATAAAGTGTTGGTGTCTTCTGTGCAATTGTTTAACACCCCACAGGCAACTTGGTTTCTTTCCTAAATAAAACTATGGGTGCTACAATTGTTGATGTAAGATATGAACCCATCTTCGAATTTTATTAAGTTATTAGTTTAAATTTGTGGGTAGTCTTGGTATGAATATTTGGTGGTTTATAGCACTAACACTATTATGGATGTTTAGTTGTTATGTGATAACCAATTGATGTTTACTTATGGTTATCAAGCTGTAAGGAAGATGGGTGTTGTTTGTCTCTTTACTCATTGTATTTTTTTACATAATGTTATGATTGGAACACTTACTAGACCACAATGGGGTATCTATGATGCTTTCAAGGTGATTTTTGGCATGTAAGTTCTCTTTCCTGCTATAAGTGAATACAAAATTATGGGGTATCTATGATGGTTTCAAGGTATTTGTTTGCCTATAAGTTCTTCCTCTTTCATGCTACAAGTGAATACACCATTCTTGTTATTGAATTAATGTTCGGGTACTCCTGAATTATTTATGTTTTTGCATGATGGACAAAAACCATGGATTGAATATGGTTTGTGTTTCATGTATTTTGACACAAGAAAGCTACTGACTTCTGTTTGGAATCTTGAATCATTTTTATGGTATAATTTTGATGTTGTGGTCATTTATGTTTTATTTTGCTACTTTGTCAATGACACTATATTGATATATGAGGTTATAAAAATTAAACAAATCACTATTCAATAACATTTTGTTCTTTGTTTTCTTTTCTTTTTTGTGCCTTCCTAGAGGAAGGCTATTATAATGTGATCTAAAATTCACACACTATTATTTCAAAGGCCAACCACTAGTGGACTTACACCCCCTACTGCGGAACACAAGGAACTAAGAAAAATTAGCTAATTTGAAGAAGGAATTCTTGAGATCAAAGTGTAATGCTTAAAGTTTGTCTTGCAACACAAAACTTAGACATGGGTGAATTAAACACCATGGAGGATTGACTCTAGATTTTTGTTTCTTCCAAATTTAGGTTGATTCACATAGCTTGGAAGTTTTATTTTTTGAGGTTATTTTTTTCTTAAAAAGGTTGGTTTCATGTTATTTTTTCCATCCTATCATACATTAGTAGAGAACTAAACATTGAGGTTTACCTTTTGGGCTAAGATGCTAGATCTTTAGTGCCCACAATGTTAAGGAAAAGAGGGGTTATAAGCTTTTGTTTAGTTCCGTAGTCTCTGTCTCTAAAATTATAAAATATAAAATAATAATGATAAATTTCCATGCAAATTCATTATTGTGCAATTGAGTGGAAATGTTATAATTCTACCAATCCTGAAACTATTAACTCTACTGAATTCTAAATGGGATATGAAATTTTCCTATCTACATATAAAGTCTGATGAGATTGCAACCACTCTCAAATATCTTGAAACAATTAATGGTAATGCTAAAAATTTAAGTAAAATTGACATTCTCTTGACCTTAAATGGAATTCTACTTTTACTTTATGAATTTAATATTACCATTAATTACCAAGGTCCTAAACTCCTCAAAGATCTATGACTTGTCCTTTTTCTATCTTCATGGGTTGTTAGACAAAAAATTCTTGGGACGAGCATTCATGTGTTCCCATTCTTTCAGAAGGGGGCAGGGGGGGTCGCACTTAGATGTCCCCCTTTTGGGGTGATCCAGATGGCTCCAGAAACATGCAAAAGTCCAAGAGGGCTCAGAAATGGTCAAAATTGAAAGTGGTCAGATTTCACTCAAACTAGCACCAGATCGAAGTGCTCATCGCCCTGATTCCAATGGTGTGAATGATACTCAAATTAGAGCTCGTATGAAGGAGATTGAGCTATTTAAAGTTTGATAAGACAAGGAAAAGGTGGGGCCCACAGCATGCCACATGGCATCCCCATGAGTAGGTGGGACCCATTAAGTTTATGCAGAAACTGAATGGCTACTAAACCGTCAACACATGGTGCTTAGCATTTTCTCCTAACCCTGCATAAAAATACAAAAGTCATAACAAAAAAACAAAACAAGTATTAAAAAATACAAATAATAACACTATATATATTATATATAGTATATATAAATAAAGTGGTTATTAAAATAACAATAAAATCACTTTATATTATAAAAAAAAAGAACAAAAACCACATAAAAGTCAAAATGTGGTTGTGGCTTGAAACAATATATTAAATATGGAACAACGAATATTAAAAAAAAAATAGTTAGTTATTATAAATCATAGTACCATATGGTACCAAGTTCCAAAAAAATAATGGGCTATATATTAATATACCACCACAAAATATAATGTAACCACATTGTTATTTTCACCGTCGGATATCATACTCGCTCACGCCAATGTCGTAACTGCAAGGGGTTATAAAATGTTAATGCCGACATGGGGAACATGCGTTGACTGCCACATTTGTGTAACTGCCATCTTAATTTTAAAAACACACCAAAATTTTATGGGCACATAGGGGGTTAAAACTTGGAATTCCCACGCAACCAAATTTGGCTTTGACCAACGGCCCACAGGGCTACTCTTTAATACCTCCACCAACAAAATTTATATACACGCGACTTCTCATTTGCACGGGAGGAAGGCATCAACGGAAAGGAGAACACAGTGGAACCCTAAGCAGGAATGTAACCTTGGGAGGCAGAAGAACCATGATTTGCAAGCTAGAGATGGAGCCTTGACACGTTTTTCAGGAAAAGGGATATTCTTTTGATGTCAAAGATTCCTTAGGAGGTAATTTTTCTCAGTGTCAAAATGTAATCAAGTTTGCACTCATTTTTCTCATATTTTTGTAGGGAACACAATTGCGAGGTTGGATTCGCCTTTTGAGTAGCAGATTCGCAAATTCCTAGTAGATAAGAATTTTCGAGAATCTTGAGGAAATCTTCTAGATTCTTTGGAGGATGAAATTTCCTAGATCCAGAATGCAACCAAATTTATACTCATTCTTCTCAGAATTTCACAAGGATATCAATGACGAGATTAGTTTTCTGATTTGAATTGCAGATTTCTAGTTAACCTAGAGGAGGGAATCTTTGGAGAATCACAGGGGAATCTAAAAGAGGCTAAAATTTCCTAGATCCAGAATGCAACCAACTTTATACTCATTCTATGTTATCACCTGGATTGAACCTCAAGCTAAAGGAAGGTAATGTCAGGGTAATCACAAACCACGCTTAGCCGAGTAGCTAGCCCTACTAGGCCAGGAGAGGCTTCTATCCATAAGGATCTCAACCAATATTACTAGATCAAGAAAATGATATTAGGCTAGATATAGTAGCACAAGGTTTGATTTGATTTTGAAGGGTTTTGTTGGATAAGGAGGAGCCAAATAGTTAGGGTAAGGAAATTAGGTCAAAATTGCAGGGTGTTCGATGGGGCACGGTAAGCAGAAGGCTTAGCACTCTAGGGTTTGATGGGTGAGGTGATTCAAGACAGGTGAGGAGCTAGAAAGAGCATGTAAGAAACATGGATTCTTCCTAAACTAAAGAAAACATAGACTGTGAATATTTTCCCAGAACATAGCATAAATATTATGGGTTCTGCCTATCAACTTGAAAACATCCACTTAAAAGCAATGAAATGATTGATGAAGTACAATTTTTTTTTAACATATGATCACAATAGAGAAAATTGCACTGAACATCACACCACATGGATCCCAAAGAAATAGCTGCAACTTTTCATTAATCTCCTACTGAAAACTGATACAAAATGATGTATATTCAAAGCATAAGCATCCAACTAAGTCCAACCCTTTACAATGAGAAAGACAAAGAAGATATAGACTTAATTCAAACTCTGTCCATCCGCAGGGGTCGAATCCCTAAGATGAGGAACTAATCCATCAAAAGTTGAACAAGAAACTGGAATATAGGCAACCCTAACAACTTGCCTCTAAAAGGGAGGAAACTAATTCATTTGACTTCAAGAGAATTTTTGATCCAATGAATCTAGCCTCCGGTAACTAATATTCATCCTATTTACATGCCTAGTCACCATTTACATCAGTAAAAACATCATCTAGGAGAGAAAACACAAAAAATACAGTCTTGTCACAACAAAGTGCAAATTGAGCAGAACATTGTCCTATGTGCAATGCCCAAGCTCTATGTGCAACACTTTTTGCTAGGCCATTTTGGAGGTTTTACTGGTGTCCAAATTGGGCCCAAAATAGCTTGTTGGAAATATATTCAAGTTGAATTTCTAGAGCATATTTAAATTTTCAATTGGAGTTCATTTAATTCCTCAAAAACGGATTCTCCTAGGACTACTTCTGTGCCTCAAAAATTGGGCAAAAAGGTCATTTTTTGGGTGTTTTTTGACCTTTTGGTTGACCAATTTTGCTCCAAAAGCTTAGTAAATGCACAGGGTGCATGTAATAATCATTGTGAATCCAAACATTCTGACCATTTCCTCATTGGATTCCCCCAGGAAAAGTGCCGCTGCAGTAGCGCTGGGCATAGAGCTAAAATTTCTGTGTTAAAAAATGCTAAATTCTTCAAAAATGCAAAAATTCTCAAAACTTGCTCAAAATTTATGGGAGACCACCACCATCAAGTGTCTGGGTCAGCCAAGGAAGCTTCATCGAGCAACCTAAGCCTATCACCCTCCTTTTTTCCTTTGAGTGCTTGTTTTAGCCTTGTCTTCATTTGCTTGACTCTTATGTTACAAAAATTGTTCTGTGTCTTTTTCTCTATCCCTATTCATCATCTGGCTCTCCATAATCTCCATAAGCCTCATCAAGCTGAAACTTGGCCTTCACATCCTCCCTCCTTGCCTTGATGTACTTGGTTTGCATCAATTCCTGCTTGACCTCTAGTTTCTTGTTCTCTTGCTCATAAAAGGAGATGATATATTTGGCCCTTTGTAAACTAGCCTCAAGCTTCCTGATTTTGGCATCCTTTGCTTTCAAGGTAGCCTGAGTGGTTTTATCTTTCTCCTCATAATATTTATCCACTTTATCCATGCTTTTGAGTTTGAAGCTTTAGAAACCCTAGAGAAGGTAATGAGGAAGTGAGTTATGGTGAATAGGGATAAGGGAAGGGGAGAGGAGTTTGTGTGATGTAGGATGAGATATATATGATGTGAGAGTGAGAAGGAGGGTATATTTTTTTGGTAGCGACTGTTTAGTAAATATGGGTTTAAGGATTTTGTTTTGGGGGAATGGGGTACATGGGATAGGTGGAGGGATTTGACAACAGAATTTGGGAATAAGGGATATGGTAAGCAAGGAGGGCTTTTAGACAACCTAGGGTTTGAAAATTTTAATATCAAACCAACTTAAAAATCTTGAAAAGAGTGTTGGGAAGATAGTTTAGCGAGTATGCTTACTTGCTTGAGGCTCTAGGTAACAAAATGAGCGATTTGAATGGTTGTTATGACGGTTTTTGTGTTTCCTGGTACTATGCACAGCGCCTAGTACAGGTGCGGAGTGCTCTGACTCTATGCATAGTACCATGCAAAAATGCATTGGCAAACATGCTCTATGGGCAGCGCTCTATCTGTATGCGCAACGCTCCCTCCTCTATGTGCGACGCCCGAGCTCTATGCACAACACTTTTTGTAGGACACTTTTGGAGGCTTTCCCGGTGTTCAAAGTGAGCCCATGATAGCTTGTTGCAAAGGTATCTCTTTTGGACAAAGAATGGACCTATCAAACACTGAAAATGATCCATTATAGTCCTTGAAATGTCAATTCTCCCAAGATTGGTCAAAAAGTGTAGAATGAGGGTTCAAAAATGAAGTGTTCTCTTGCAAGAAACTTTTTGAGCTCTTCCTCAACTCCAAATTGAGTGCATGATAGCTCATTGGAAATATATTTTTGTCTAGTTACTATTTGGCCCATCAAGAAAGTCATTTTGGGACTCTAGATAGAAGAAAAAGTGATTTTTCCAAAGTCAGTCCAGAAGTGTAGCAACTCTCTTGTAGCAACTGTATTTTTGACATTTCTCTAAAACCATGAAACCCGTGTAAAACTTGAAGGAGGTTTTTCATCATTGGCCTATTATGGAAAAACACCTCTCTCACTTTTTCCAAATTCATCCCTTTTTGCTATAAAACATAGTTTGAAGAAAAACTGACCCTATGTGTTGCAAATGATTTGTCCCTTGGGATGACCTTTTGAAAAATGATGGAGACATGATGTTTATGGGTTGGAATGTCCTCATACTTGCTGAAATGACCTCCCTTGTTCCACATATACTCATATGTCTCTGATTCCATAGCCAACCCTAGCTCAATGGGTGAGGAAATTAGGGTTTAATGCTTGATGGGAAAATGATGATTTGGACACCCTTGGGAAAAGACAACTCCCTTTGTCATGCACTTAACCATTTGAAAATTTACCCTTTCACTTGACTATTTCCTTTGACAAATTAATATTTTGATGGTTTGGCATCTTTGGAACACTGAGTTAACAACTTGGGATGGTGAAATTATTACATTTGAAAGACATAAAATTACATAATGAAATAAGCATTTCACTTTACAAATCATCTTCACATGGTGAAGGGATGTTATTTGATCACCCTTTACTTGCCGGTCTTATGCAATGGAATGGAACCTTGGCAACCGTAATGACCTAATGAAACCTTGAAAAACCCTAAAAGACCTAATGAGATCTTGAAGGACTGAATTTAAAGATGACATAATGACCTTATGACTCAAAGACACAAACTGACTTTTACTCAATTGAAAACTGACTCAATACTAAAACATAACTGACAAACTGAAAAAGATACTCAAAATGGAGCTTATTCAATAAAACCTAGTCTAACTATTCCATTCATCACTTGATCAAGTGGAATGAAACAACCAATGCAACCAAGTAAGCATTTTGGCTGTTGTTTGAATTCTCCACAAGTGCTTGTTTATGAACAAGAAGAGAGAACTACTGAAAGGCAACTCCCATGAAAAATTTTCACCAGATTGAATCTTGATGAAATTTCAAAGCACGAGCTGACATGCTGACCTCAAGTACACTACGAAAGTATCTTCATTGGAATACATATTGCTTTCCAGCCCATCTAATACGTTACTGCTTCGCTCTAGGTAGTCTTCGTACTTTCGTTTTAAAATTTTCATAACATATATGTTTTATTTCTTTGATGACTACAACAAATTAACAAAAGGATCCTAAAACTCATGAATGACTAATTTTTCTTGATGATGAACAGCAAAAGAAAAATCTTATCCATTACTCTCCTGATATGACTGCAAATCTTGGTATGAGCTTTGTGATAAAACTCCTGCTAAGAAAGACATTGAAGTCAGTTGTCGGATCAAGTTTATATCAACATTATTTTTAGGCTCATAGTTAGCTAATGGAGAAGGACTTTTACTACAAATATCATCCAAAAAATCATCTATTGGGCCATGAAAAACTTGAAAATATTGCTACAACCTATTTTCCATCAGTTTTAATGAGACTGCATGACACTCTACAGGTTGCTTATCCTTTGCTTTACAAATATTATGAAATTTTTTCTTTAAAAATTGAAATGTTTCAAAACATAGTGGTATATAGTCCTATTGCATCATTTGATCATATGTTTCAGCTTCCAAGCCTTCATCTGCAATTTGAAATTCAATGGAACTCGGTGGCTGCAAATCTAGAGCTAGGGAGGCTTATATGTCGCAAATGATTTCCTCGACCAATTCATGAGAAGGTTTATCCTTTATAGTGTTGACCACTTGCTTATCTTCTTTCTTATAGTATTCTCTTATTTTTGCAAATGAGGAGAAACACAAGGGTAAGGAGCTCTGATAGAAAATTGATTATCCTCTTGATTGTCAAGATCAAAACTCAATGAGTGTTGATTTGTGATCGCATCAAAGTTACCCCTGATGAAGTGAAATGAAGTAGAAAAAAGAGTCAAAGATCCTTCACTTACTTCCAAATTTTCTACACTTTCCTCATCACTATCATAGCTGATATGCTTTGGTTGATTATTGTATTTGAGCTGCTGAAACTGAACTTCCTCCTCTCACAAACCAGCTGCTGATTGCTCTGTAATATTAGCTTCTGTTTGGAGAACATAATAATTGTCGTACTGATCAAAGTTTGGAAAATAATCAATATAAGTAATGTCACCAATCATACACATTATATTATCAGATTGTTTCTCCTCGGATTGATATACAAATCCATTTTGAAATCTATGGTAGCTAGGATTAGTAAGAAAATGTTTAGGGCTAGCAATATTTTCTTTTTTTGGGACAACTTGGTCATGGTGATCTTGAATAAAAAATTCATCTCTCCAGGTGATTCTTTGCATAATTTATTCCATTTTACATACCAAAATGTCGAGCTTTACCTCTGAAGATGTTAGGTTCTATACAATGTTCTCTCTCTCTTCTTCCTTCAGCTTTGCCCTTCTCATCAACAGATTAACCTCTATATCCACTGCATTGTTCTGCATCTCTTCAAGTGTTGCAAGGATCCTTTCCCTTAGCTGAAACTCCATTTCCGTATCAAAGGCATCTGAGTAGTGCAAGATAGCGGATCTAGGAGGAGGCCTTATAGTAGCAGGCATCGAAAAATAGACTTCGTTAAACCTGACAGAAAATTGTTGTACTGTCTCCCCTGATAGTCTTTTCAACTAGTTATACTCTTCTAGAATCAAGAAAGGGTTTTGTTTGACACCCACTTATCGAGGAAATTTTTGATGAACTACTAGAAATCTTAGATGCTCGCATTAGGTAGGTTTTTGAACCAACTTTTGACTTTTCCTTGCAAAGAAAGAGCGAATAGCTTGATACTACCATCCTCTTTGTTGACATCAAAAAGGTCAAGGAAAGTGTCCGAATTCTGCATATGTATCTTAGCAATGATATTGTCATATTCACCATCAAACCTCGGCAGGTATAGCTAATGATTGTCAAGGAAAGCGTGCAGTATAGAGGTAAGATGAGTGGCTTTTATCGATCTATAATTTTACAAGGTGTAGGAGTGATCCGGATTTAAACAGGAACGCAATAGATTACAGAGATAACCATAAACACAGAGATGCGATGACCATAAATAAAGAGATGCAGCGGAAATAACTCTTCATTTCATTAATGGAAAATACCGAAATATGCTTACAACCAGAATTGGAAATAAACCAGCTAGGACGATGGTAGCTTATCTCTGAGAAGAGATGTGCGGCTACATGTCTCTGAACTGTTCCGAACTTGTGTTACAATGAGGCTCGAAGGCCTATTTATTATTGAGAAACAATGGAAAACCCTTCACATTCCAAAACCGACCCTTAGAAGATGAAACGCCAAATTGTGGGCCCCGTTTTGGGTAAATTGGTACATCAATTTCCCGGGGTCGTAACTTTGGCATACGATCTCCGTTTGACGCGTATGATAGCTCGTTAGAAAGATCTATCCGAGAACTACCACTTGGGAAGGGAAACATGGGTTGCCCCCAGATTTCCCAAAAAAG
>APFE031398837.1:21947-43151 GCA_000404065.3 Pinus taeda
CGGGGACATGCAAAGAAAAACCGAGAAAAAGCAGACCGCTCTGATACCACTGATCCGGATTTAAACAGGAACGCAATAGATTACAGAGATAACCATAAATACAGAGATGCGATAACCATAAATAAAGAGATGCAGCGGAAATAACACTTCATTTCATTAATGGAAAATACCGAAATATGCTTACAACCAGAATTGGAAATAAACCAGCTAGGACGATGGTAGCTTATCTCTGAGAAGAGATGTGCGGCTACATGTCTCTGAACTGTTCCAAACTTGTGTTACAATGAGGCTCGAAGGCCTATTTATTATTGAGAAACAATGGAAAACCCTTCACATTCCAAAGCCGACCCTTAGAAGATGAAACGCCAAATTGTGGGCCCCGTTTTTGGGTAAATTGGTACATCAATTTCCCGGGGTCGTAACTTTGGCATACGATCTCCGTTTGACGCGTATGATAGCTCGTTAGAAAGATCTATCCGAGAACTACCACTTTGGGAAGGGCAACATCGGTCCATGGACCCATGTTGACCATGTTGCCCCCAGATTTCCCCAAAAAACGTCATTTAGGGCCTCAAAACGGCTCCGGAAGTTCAGGACCCGAAAAAACTGCTAAAAATAGTAAATTGTGCTACAATTACGGAAACTGAAAAATTGAAAGAGACAGTTGCGGGGGTCCAAATGGGATAGGTGGGTGGCCACCAACATCCACCTGGATCAAGGAGTATATACAAAAGCTGTAGAATCGGTCTTGGTCTCTTTAGGCTTATCAATTTGAATATGGTCATCATAAGATTCAAAATAAGGGTCTTGATCAAGATCAAAGGCATACGAAGAATTCGTTTTCACAATCTTTAAAGGGAAGGAATCACATGTCGGTGTAGGATATTTTCTCAAGTACAATATACTTTTTAAAAAGTTTTTGACATTATCGAGAAAAGAGAAAAAATAATTGATGACAAATAACATAATGTCTTGGATGAAATTCCAACTTGAATACCTGATCTTTCCATATTGTCCTTTCATGTTTTTGTTGGTCAGGTTCATCCTCCAGTGGAGTCTTTGGATACCATCTCGAAACTAATTTGGAGTCACCAGGTGAATGATTTCCACCTTCCTGTGTCTGATCGTTGTCCACCATCAACAATCAGATATAGATCTAAACTTTGATGGTATTTCCCACAGAATACGAAACCTTTCGCTCATTCCCCAGTATTGTTGCCACTATGTTATCACTTGGATTGAACCTCAAGCTAAAGGAAGGCAATGCCAGGGTAACCAAAAACCACGCTTAGCCAAGTAGCTAGCCTACTAGGCCAGGAGAGGGCTCTCTATAAGTATCTAAGCCAGAATGACTTGATCAAGCAAATGATATTAGGCTAGCTATAGTAGCACAAGGTTTGATTTGATTTTGAAGGGTTTTGCTGGATCAGGAGGAGCCAAATAGTTAGGGCAAGGAAATTAGGTCAAAATTGCAGGGTGTTTGATGGGGCAAGGTAGGCACAAGGCTCAAAACTCTAGGGTTTTGTGGGTGAGGTGATTCAAGACAGGTGAGGAGCTAGAAAGAGCATGTAAGCAACAAGGATTCTTCCTAAACTAAAGAAAACATAGACTGTAAATATTTTCCTAGAACAGAGCATAAATATTATGGGTTTTGCCTATCAACTTGAAAAAATCCACTTAAAAGAAATGAAATGATTGATAAAGTACAAAAAACATTTTAACATATGATCACAATAGAGAAAACTGAACTAAACATCATACCACATGGATCTCAAATAAATAGTTGCAACGTTTCTTTAATCTCTTGTCGAAAATTGATACAAAATGATGTCTACTCTAAGCATAAGCATCCAACTAAGTCCAACCCTTACAATGACAAAGAAAAAGAATATATAGACCTCAATTCAACCTCCACCCATAATCAAAGGTTAAATCCCTAAGATTAGGAACTAATCCATCAAAATCTAAACAAGAAACTGGAATCTAGGCAACCCTAAAAACTTGCCTCTAAAAGGGAGGAAACTGATTCATTTGACTTTAAGAGAACTTTTGATCTAATGAATCTACCCTCCAATAACTAATATTCATCCTAGTTACATGACTATTCACCATTTACATCAGTGAAAACATCATCCATGAGAGAAAACCCAAAAATTACAGTCATGGCACAGTAAGGTGCAAATTGAGCAGAAAATTGTCCTATGAGCAACGCCCAAGCTCTATGCGCAACACGTTTTGTGGGGCCATTTTAGAGGCCTTCCTGGCCTCCAAATTTGGCCCAAAATATCTTGTTGGAAATATCTTCAAGTCTACTTTACATAACATCTTGAATTTTGGCATTTGGAGTTCATTTGACCCCTAAAACACGAATTCGCTCAAGACTGCTTATGTGGCTCAAAAAGAGGGCATAAAGGTCATTTTTTTGGTGTTTTTTAACCTTTTGGTTGACTAGTTTTGCTCCAAATGTTTAGAAAATTCAAAGGATGCATGTAGTCATCATTGTGAATCAAAAAATGTTGGCCATTTCCTCATTAGATTCCCTAAGGAAAAGCACAGTGCCAGTGGTGTTGCACATAGAGCCAAAATTTCTTTGTCAAAAACTGCTAAATTCTTCAAAAATGCAAAAAATCTCAAAACTTGCTCAAAATTGCTCAAACTTTGTGGGAGACCACCACCATCAAGTGCCTGGGTCAGCCAAGGAATCTTCAGCAAGCAACATAAGCCTATCACCCTCCTTTTTGCCTTTGAGTACTCGTTTTAGCCTTGTCTTCATTTGCTTGACTCTTATGTTACAAATCTTGTTTCGAGTCTTTTTCTCTATCCCTGTTCATCGTCTAGCTCTCCATAATCTCCATAAGCCTCTTCAAGCTGAAACCTAGCCTTCTCAACCTCCCTCTTTTCCTTGATGTACTTGGTTTGCATCAATTCCTACTTGACCTCTAGCTACTTGTTCTCTTGTTCATAAAAGGAGATGATATATTTGGCCCTTTGTAAACTGGTCTCAAGCTTCTTGATTTTGGCATCCTTTGATTTCAAGGAAGCTTGAGTGATTTTATCTTTCTCCTCATAATCTTTATCCTCTTTATCCATGTTTTTGAGTTTGAAGCTTTAGAAACCCTAGAGAAGGTAATCAGGAAGTGAGCTATATTGAATAGGGATAAGGGAAGGGGAGAGGAGTTTGTGCGATGTAGGATGAGATATATATGATGTGAGAGTGAGAAGGAGGGTATATTTTTTTGATAGGGACTATTTATTAAATATGGGTTTAAGGATCTTATTATCGGGGATTAGGGTATAGGGGATAGGTGGAGGGATTTTGTTTGGGGGATTAGGGTATAGGGGATAGGTGGAGGGATTTTGTTTGGCTGATTAGGGTATAGCAGATAGGTGGAGGTATTTGACAACAGAATGTGGGAATAAGGGATATGGTAAGCAGGGACCATTTTTAGGCAACCTAGGGTTTGAAAATTTTAAAGCAAACCAACTTATAAATCTTGAAAAGAGTTATGGGAGGATAGTTTAGGAAGTATGCTTACTTGCTTGAGGCTCTAGGTAGCAAAAGGAGCGATTTGAACGGTCATTATAATGGTTTTGTTGTTTGTTGGTCCTATGCACAGTCCCTTGTACAGGTGCATAGTGCTCTAGCTCTATGTGTAGCACCATGCAAAAATGCACTGGAAAACAGGCTCTATGCGCAGCACTCCGTCTGTATGTGTAGCGCTCCCTCCTCTATGCGCAGCGACCGAGGTCTATGCATAGATATTTTTGTAGGTCACCTTTGGAGACTTTCTTGGTGTCCACATTGAGCCCATGATAGCTCGATGGAAAGGTCTCTCTCTTGGATACAGAATGGACCTATCAAGCACTGAAAATGATGAATTATACCCCCCCCAAAAAGTCAATTCTCCCAAGATTAATCAAAAAGTGCAGAATGAGGGTGCAAAAATGAAGTGTTCTCTTGCAGGAAATGTTTGGAGGTCTTCCTCAACTCCCAATTGAGTACATGATAGCTTACTGGAAAGATATTTTTGTCTAGTTATCATTTGACCCATCAAAAGAGTCATTTGGAGACTCTATATAGAAGAAACGTGATTTTTCCAAAGTCACTCTAGAAGTGCAACAACTCTCTTGTAGCAATTGTATTTTTTACATTTCTCTAAAACCATGACCTCTGTGTAAAAGGTGAAGGGGGTTTTTCATCCTTGGCCTATTATGGACAAAACCCTCTCTAACTCTTTCCAAATTCATCCATGTTTGTTCTAAAACATAATTTGAAGAAAAACAGGCCCTATATGTGGCAAATGATTTGTCCCTTGGAATGACTTCTTAAAATGATGGAGACATGATGTTTATGAGTTGGAATTTCCTCATACTTGCTGAAATGACCTCCCTTATGCATCATATATTCAGATGTCTCTGATTCCATAGCCAACCCTAGCTCAATGGATGAGGAAATTAGGGTTTACTGCTTGTGGAAAATGATGATTTGGACACGCTTGGGAAAAGACAACTCCCTTTGTCATGCACTTAACCATTTGAAAATTTACCCTTTCACTTGACTATTTCCTTTGACAAATTAATATTTTGATGGTCTGGCATCTTTGGAACACTGAGTTAACAACTTGGGATGGTGAAATTATTACATTTGAAAGACATAAAATTACATAATGAAATAAGCATTTCACTTTACAAATCATCTTCACATGGTGAAGGGATGTTATTTGATCACCCTTTACTTGTTGGTCTTATGCAATGGAATGGAACCTTGGCAACCCTAATGACCTAATTAAACCTTGAAAAACCCTAAAATACCTTATGAGATCTTGAAGGATTGAATTTCAAGATGACATAATGACCTTATGACTGATACAAATGGCATGATAAAGATAATTCTATGGATGATGTACAATCGACAAGATATGAAGCTATGCTAGCAAGTAATCACATTTACAGAAGAGTGATGTTTTTGGACTAGGAATACCATCAACGACTAATGTTTTTGCATGACCTAGTCGAATTCTAAAAGATTGATGTGTGGGACACCTAAAATGAATATGAAAAGAGCAATTTTGATGAATTATGGCAGTATGCAAATACTGACTCTAACAACCGCTAGCCTAATTTTAAAAGTGCACAAAAATTTTATGGGCACACAGGGGGTTCAAACCTGGAATTCCCACGCAACCAAATTTGGCTTTGACCAACGACCCATAAGGGCTACTTGTTGATACCTCTGCCAATAAAATTTATATAAACCCGAATTCTCATTTTCACGAGAGGAAGGTAGTAGAATAACGGAGAACACGGTGGAACCCTGAGCAGTAATGTAATCTCGCAAGGTAGAAGAACCATGATTTGTAGGCTAGAGGCAGAGCCTTGACACGTTTTTCGAGATGAGGGATATTCTTTTGATGTCGAAGATTCCTTAGGAGGTAATTTTTCTCAATGTGAGAATGTAATCAGGTTTACAGTAATTTTTCTAAAATTTTCATGGGGAATGCAATGGCGAGGTTGGATTCTCCTTTTGAGCAACATATTCGCAGATTCCTAGTAGAGGAGAATCTTCGAGAATCTTGAGGAAATCTTTTAGATTCTTTGTAGGCTGAAATTTCCTGGATCTAGAATGCAACCAACTTTATACTTATTCTTCTCGGAATTTCACAAGGATCTCAATAGCGAGATTAGTTTTCTTATTTGAATTGCAGATCTCTAGTCAAACCAGAGGAGGGAATCTTTGGAGTATCATTGGGGAATCTAAAAGAATCGTACATGCCCAAATTTCACTGGTGTCAGAATTCAACAAATGGATAGTCAATTTTACACCTCTCGATGACTCAAATTCAGTGGTACAATAAGTTTTTGTAGATGAGCCTTCTACCTTTTGGCTATTTTCCGGATTGGAGTGGTGGTGTTAGATTTCAAAGCATGGACAATCGATTCTATGCCATTCATCGCCACGATTTGGATGGTGCATTTAGATCCAGTAGCTGAGTACTCTATTCTTCAACCAACATCAAATTTGAGGTATATGAAGTGTTGTTGTCACGTACTTCTTTGATCATTTGTTGTGAGATGTACTATGTTGTTTCGATTCCTTCTTGATGTATGATGCAGAATCTTTATGTCTATTTCATGTGAGATGTATTCATCATGGATTGTTATGTATGTTTTAATTGAGATCCCTTTATTACCATGATGGTGGGATACTCATTGTCACCATGGGTGTTTTGGTTGAAATTGCTTTGATGCCATGATGGCGGGATACTCATTGTAACCGTGTGTAAGATTATGTCATGCTGATAGGAGGTCTATTGTGAGTGATAGTTCCTGTAGCAGAACATCTCGTGGAGAGAATTTTCCACTCATTTAGAAGGCACATTTCCTTGTATGACATAAAAAATATTCCATGTACATCTTCACCATTTCTAGCACTAAATGAAGCAGCCAACACCATCTTGACACCAGGCCCGGAGACGTATTCCACACTAGATGAACTTTATTATCAATCTCGCTAGTTTATGGTTTGCTGATCGTCGTTATGTTTCCATTTGCTTAAGCACACATATATGTTCATTTATTATCTTATAAAATGAAATTCTAACTACATCACAGAAGAAAAATATCTTGGTTAAATCTGGAAGTTGAGTCAAATCAGATCATGGGGAAATATGGCCCTCATAATGGGAAAATGAATTTGGAGTTGTCTAAACATTGTTGAACTTGGGGATTCTTAAAAAAATGAATTTGGAAAGCATGTTGTCCAAACTTAGGTCCACATAAATCAATGATCTCTAAATAATACATTGGCATAACTAAGATGGGAATTGTCTTATGGCCAACTATCATATGTGTACGTCTCATATATCTTTTGATGCCATTTTTCTTTAGAAGATACAATTTGATGTGCGGGGATCAGAGAAACATGCAAGACTTTGAAGATAATTGGTATTTTAAATATTTGTTCCCAATTCAAAATGATTGAAAATGAATGTATCAACAGGTCTTGAAGAACATGTTAAGCCAAGACAGACCTTCCACTCACCATTCTTCATTTATATATCATTCGAGTTGTATATTATCTTTTGGGGGATTCATAAGAGTTAGATTCTAGAAGTATGTATATTCATGGGGCCCATGTGAGAACTGTGCATTAGATTTTGTGTTGGATCCATTATGGTCAGTATCTTTGTTGAATTGCCTACTCTACATGATTTTGATATTTAGTCATCATTACAGTTATAATGCCTATTTTTGTCAATTTTTGCTATAGTTGTATACAATTTTTAAGTTCTTTAGTGATTTATTTCATATGCAAACCTGTATTAAATGAGCCATAGAACATGGGAATTTTGGTTTGTACTTTTGTTAGTCTCAAGTTTAATCAATTATATTGGATGCTTTCTTTTAGGTGGTTGTGTATATTAACCATGTGAAAGTTGCTTCCTTATTCTCAAAAAGTTATCTTCTGCATCTATTGGAAAATTATTTGTGCTAACTGATCCAATAAAATCTACAAGGCTTTACAATTTTTTATAATTTAATCAAAGTTTTAGAATTTAAAATTTATAAAGTTTGAAGGTCTAATTCTTTGAAGGGTCCTAGGTCAATGGAAGAAAACTTGCATTACAAGCACGTGGTTGGGGGTTCGATTCCATCATTCCCTAATATTCATAGGGAATGGTGATGATCTATATTTGTCCCATTCGATGCCAAAAATGATGCATAATTATATGCAAATTCAGGCTCAAACTTATATACAAAATGAGATGAAATCGTGGACAGAAAATGAGGCATAAAAAAGATGCAAATTTGGATGATGAAAATGATGTAAAATTAGAAACCAAAAGAGATGTAAGATTGGATGAAAAAGTGAACGTAAATAATGGTGCAAAATTGGAAACATAACAAAAAACGATGCAAAAATGGGCATAAAAATAGCTCAAAATTGGATGCAAATTGAAATGAAATGTTGGATGCAAAAAGTTATGCAAAACCTGGTGAAAAAATATATGCAAAAGTTGATGTAAAAAATGGCTCAAAATTGAATGTAACATTAGACACAATAAAGGATGCAAAGGTGGACACAACACATGCCTTAAAATAAGATAAAAATATAGATGCAAATTTGGAAGCTCAAAAGGATGTAAAATTGGATGCAATAAATGGTGTTAAAAATGAAGCAAAAATGGATGCAACAAATGATGCAAAATATGGTGCAAAATGGGATGCCATAAAGAGAGACAAATCAAACATAAATTAGATGTAAAAAATGATAAAAAAATATGCAAAGTTTGGTTCTAAATCAAATTCAACATATGGTGAAAATATAGCCACCAAAGTTGGTGCAAAAGTGAATGCAAAAATAGGTACAAAATTAGAAGAAAAAGCTATTGTAAGATTAGATGAAAAACTTGTCGTAAGACTAGATGCAAAAACTAACACAAAATGGATGTAAAACAGGTGCTAAATTGGATGCAAAGGATGGTGTAAAATTGATGCAAATGATGACGCAAAAATGGAATAAAAAAATGGCACAAAATAGGATGCAAAAGAGATGAAAAATAGATGCAAAAGGTGACACAAAACTAGAAGCAAAACCTATCATAAAATCAGATGCAAATCTTGGTGAAAATTTTGACGCAAAAAAGATGCATAATTTGGTGTAAAAAAGGATGCAAAATCTAGCGTAAAAAGTGATGCAAAATCAGGTGCAAAAAAGGATGCTTTAAAATTTGTACCATAGAGCCATATTTAGCCACAGGTTGCTCATCCGAATTTTCAAAAAAATGCACTAAAATCTGGCACTAAATCCGACGCAAATTTCTTGTTTTATTGTAGTGGGAGGAACTCAAGCTCCCATGTGGAATGGGCCTTCTACTTTATTATTTCACTTTACCCATTGTAACCATTGTAATTAGATCCCCCATCATAATGTTAGCTCATGAGCCACTATTACAGGAAGGAGCCTGGATGCTCAAAACCTAGGTGTTTTTGAAATGGATTTAATTTTCGTTCTTGGCTCTGGGTAAGTCAAAATATTTTATTATATATTCTTTTTTTAAATGAAACTGCAATCACTTATGTTATGTTATTATATATAATAAAAAAAATTTGATTCATATATGTACAATTTTTTTGGGATCCAATGGTTTGGTAAGTTAATTAATAAATAAATAATTAATTAATTTTAATAATTAATAATAATTAATAAATAATTAAAATTAATAACTATAAAATTAAGCTAAATAATTACGATTAAACATAACTAATCTAAGGCAAGTAAATAAAATGAATTAAATAATATTATTTACAAATTATAACAATTAATTAAATATAAAAGATAAAATACATTTTATAAATTTTTGAGCCTATACGGTGAAAATCATCGAAACTTTAAATGTCATTTTCAAACATTATGTCCAAACTGAACAAAATTAGAGTCCTTGTGAAGCTCGCAAGAAATCACACTCAATGAAATAATTAAAATGTAAATCCCACAAAATAAACCAAACCAAGTAAAATAAAGCAATATAGTGAAAATTTACATGGAGGATCCCCATCATTATTATGCAGATAATAAGGTAAAAATGGGGAATTGTTGTTTTGCCACAATAGTTCTATATTGTTATTATATCTTGGTTATATACCTAGTTATAAGATGTTCTCTCACATTATGACTCTTGTTCATGATTTTTTAAGTTACTGGATAGTTGATGAATGCATGTACTAACAAGTGTTGTTGCAACTAGTTAGAGAGGGCTTGGATCCTTCTTGGTGATTCTTAGATAAAATTCAGAAGTTTATGATCTGGTATAAATTCATGACATATAGATTCCATTTTTACCATATGTTTGACGAAATTTCTATTGTTTACTAGCATGTGCTATTCAAGAATTTTTTGAAGTTTGAATGTTTTGCATTGTTGTCATATTAATCATGATTCAAGGAAGTTATAGGAAGTTCTGGGTAGTGGTGTGGAGGTTTTCCTAAAACTGTGGCATAGATCTTGGGACTGAATTCACTTAACTAAGAAATTTGGGTCATAACCGCATGCATACAAGCTTATGGGTGTGGTTGGAGCCTCATAACTGTATGCATGAAGTCTTATGGGTGTGGTTGGAGGATAAGTCTGGTGAAAAAGAGTTCCAGCTCAAATATTGATCACCTGGGGTGGTTTTCGGGCTCCTGAGTGGTCTATAGTCCCTGTGGGATACGAGTTGTTATCGTTTTGTAGGCCCCACTTCCATAAATAGAACTTGGAGGTCAAGTGATATCTTCATGACACTCATCTCATGTTTACCCTGGAGGACTTGTAAAAGTGGGTAAATGTGGGAGGAGGTGTTACAGTTTCTCTGTGAAACTACAATCCTGAGTTTGTAGATCTAGTTGTACTTTCCAATATGTGTGAATTGGAAGGTATTTCTTTGTGTGGGTGGAGTAAATGAACAAAAATTTTGGACTATAAGTTGCGTGCTTGATAAATGGTTTATATTGAATCTAATACTATGATTAACCAATTTTATTTCTGCTTGTGAACTTATGGTTTCTATTCTTATGCAATAGCTCATTTAAATATTGGTCATTTTGAGAACCTGTAGCTTGTTGGATCAATTTACATTAAAAAAAATTAAACCCTGTGGCTTCAATCATTGTGATAATATATTTGTCTTTTGGGATTCATGTTGCATAAGTCTTAAATTCTGTAGAAGGAATGTGTTTTTGTGTTGTAGAATAATGGTTCCGTGGTATTTACAATGATTTGAGTGTTGTTATAGAGATAGAGTACCTTGTTTGGAATTCTGTACAAACAAACAAAAACCCCCTTTGAATGTTTGTTCGATTGGAAAATTTAGCATTGCAAACTTCGATGAAGGAAGGTAGGTAAATTGTATATTGTGTTGAGGGGTCAGTCAGGGGTGTGAAAGTCTTTCTAGAAGGATTAAATTCGTTTCATCTTGCCTGAAACCACATTACATAGTTTTAACAAGTGCTACTTAATCATTTTATAGAGATGGAACAAAAAATTGGGAAATAGGCACTATGAAATCATTTCATAGTGATTGATAAAAATTTTAATTATGGAATATTGTGTGTGAGTTTGATATCCCCTTTTGGCCTACTTCTGTATTTACCAGTCATGTGGGTATTTTTAGTATTGAGCATTGAATGTGACAAAGCGACAAATTCATTGTTATATCGGTATAACCATGAAGGATTAAAACACTCAAACAAGTGCTTAAATGAGTGTGTCAAAGCATTATTATATTGCATACATTATTTGTTAAGTTGAAGCATATGTAATTGAAAATCCAAAAAGAGGTGAGATTCCTCAGGGGGGGTTAGCGAAAAATATCTCATGGAAATTTTCATAATAAATTCATATTATTATATTTAGTGCACAGGTTAAATGTTTCCTCAGATATTTTTGAATTAGATGTAAATATGGAGCTATGTCTGGAGTAGAATGAGGGTATTGGTGCCGAGGTGACTTGACTACCATCAAGTGGTAACCGAGCCACAAAAATATCATTAGCTTGATATCTCTCAAAAGGAGGAATAGAAAGATTTTAAAGAAGATGAAATCTGCACCAAAACTAGTTTTGGCATGATTCTAATCTTGAAGCAGAGGATGTCAACAATAATATGGGTTTCCTATGAAGTTGGTTTTGTGAAAAGAATGTAGTGGAGTTTTCTGAAAGAGATTAGAACATAGTAGATAATGAAAATAAGAAAGAAATGAATCTGGTAAAGTTTAGAGTTCTAATCCAGATTTAAATAGGAATGTAACAAATTACAGAGATAACCATAAACATAGAGATGCAGTAGAAATAATACTTCATTTCATTAATGTAAAATAATGAAATATGCTTACAAACAACAATGGAAATAAACCAGCGAGGGCGATGGTAGCTTATCTCCGAGAAGACATGTGGTGGATACATGCCTCTGAACTGTGTTACCATGAGGCTTGAAGGCCTATTTATTGTTGAGAAACAATGGAAAACTCTTCACATCCCAAAACCTAACCCTATAAGATGAAACGCCAAATGGTGGGCCTTGTTTTGGGTAAGTTGGTACATCAACTTCATGGGGTCGTAACATTGGCACCCGATCTTCGTTTGACATGTACAATAGCTTGTTAGAAAGATATATCTGAGCAATACAACTTTGGGAAGAGCAACACCAGTCCATGGACCCATGTTTCCCAAAAAATTGTCATTTAGGGCCTCAAAATGGCTATATAAGTTCAGGACTCGAAAAACTGCTAAAAATAGTAAATTGTTCTACAATTACGGAAACTGAAAAACTGAAAGAGACAATTGTGGGGGTCCAAATGGGATAGGTGGGTGGCCACCAACATCCACCTGGATCATTCCTCCCACCCTTAGGAAGCAATGGTCCCCATTGCGTTGAGTTCCTCCATCTGCTAAACTTGGTTCTTGGTGAGCTGTTCTGCAATCTCGAATGTATCCAGTAATGGTGGGAAGCATGGTTGAGGGCGGTACACATTAAACACTTGATGCAAGCAAAGGAATGGAGGAATGTTGTGCTCTAAAGAATTGTTTCCCATAACCTTGGTAATGCTGTAAGGACCATGTGGGACTGGTCTGAGCTTCTGATGGGCTCTTGTAAGGCGTTCTTTCTGCAGATGTAACCAAACTCTGTCGCCCATCTGAAACCTGTGTGCTACCACTGTGGGTGAGGAGAAGTTGTTCCTGTGTTTTTTCATGACCATATCCCTCTGCTACTGCTGCTGAATGGAGGAACCCTTCATATGGGTCATGGATGTGGTAATGATATTCCCCTTACTTGGGGGGAAAACCAGAAAGAAAATGAATTTCGTAGTCTGGGTACAATATTGTTGCATTTCTTAGCAGAGATAAAAGAGGTGGTAGTAGGTGGGGCTACCTCTAGTATCTTTTATAATGAATTACCCAAAGTAATAATGACAGCGCGAGGCCTTGACTTATACACAACATATCACCTCCACAACTATGGTTGGCGAAATAGTACATCACAAACATCAAGAGGTGCAACATCACACAATACCTCATTTGTCTCCTTTGATATATTAAAAGGGATTTTAAAAGCCACTCTCATAAACATGAATAGCACCATGTGAACTTGACTTCACAATTTAAAAATGAAACGTATCTTCTTTGGTTTATTAATGCTTCCATTCTGGTGATGGACAACGTGGTAAGGCCTTCCAGAGTGGCTAACTTCCGCGCTAGTCATCTAACGCTACAAACACCAAAAGAACTCAAGTGTATGCAAATCGGAGTAAGTTTAAGACTTGTAATGCAGTTTTTGCTTACATTGGTGTGCATTATAACGCTTTGCGTTTAATTTACGAGGTGTTTTATAGTATTAACAAAGAGAAAAATATATTTCTCCTCTTACATGGCCGGTTGCTAATATGTTCTTTCTTATTCTTTGTATCTTTTTCTGATACCAATTCGATCAAAAGGTGGAGGAGACAAAATACAAATTCACTCAAAAGACACGAGGTGCAACTCTTCTATTGATCACATAAAACTTGATACTTACGATGAACATGAATAGTGTGTAAATCATGATATATACAATGAATATGTAGATGTAATTTATGATTCTTTGTTAATACACAAACCGTCATCCCTTAATTTGTTGTCATCGTTGTCTCCTTCAACCAAGTCAAACCTCAACACACATTGCTTTTGTAGGAAGCGTGAGATAAGATGTATTCATTGCATCCTCAGGTGCCTGAACCTTCTAACGCCTCATGTTCAAAATAGTGTCAATTTTTGTAGCTACAACAATTGAAAATGAAAAAGGATATGCTATAACCATGCACTTTTCTTTTTGTGCTTATATATTTCGATTTGTTTCTCTAGGCTACTTTATTTGGGAGGATATAATGTCGGCACTATGTTATCCCATATATATTCTTTAACGCTTTCATTTGACAGACCAGCGGAAATTCATCAGCTTCTTCACTCTTATTACAACACTTCCTTCGCTTTCTATTAATAGTATTCATCAACAATATATAAACAAGGTAAAGTGTAGGCAGATTTTAATATCTTTTCTTCAGTGAACAATTTCCTCTACAGTTGTAGTATAGGATATTGCCATTGCTCTGTCCAAGCCTAGCCCTTACTTTGCCACTAATTAGGATTATTTTTCATCGTTATTGTTAAAATGAACAGGTTATTGTGTCTACTGGTTGTAGTCGTTTCCTTAAGTGTTGTAATGAGTAGCTTACAAGTGGTTGCAGCAGGTATGGGTATTAGTGAAATGATTGAAGGATTTCTAGTTCCACATAACACGGCAAGGAGGCAAGTGGGAGTCCCTCCACTAAAATGGGATGCCACGCTTACAAAGTATGCATGTACATATACAAGGAAAAGAAGGGGCAAATGCCTCCTCCAACATTCTAAAATGCCATTCAGAGAGAACATATTCTAGGGAAGCAACATCCCTTGGGATGCTACAGATGTTTTTGGTGCATGAGTAGATGAGAGGAAGTGGTGTAACTGTGCTGAATATAGTTTTTGCTTGGGGCAAGGCTAAACCCACTACACCTAGATCGTTTGGAGAGCAATCACTAAAGTTGGATGTGCGGCCATCAACTATAAGAGAGGTGACATGTTTATCACATGCAATTACTATCTTGTCGGCAAATATGTTGGTTCCAAATAATACTGAAACTTGGTGCCCACCATTTAGCATTCATTACCATTTTCCATTGCTCTAATTTCATTCTTTCAGAATACCACCTATATTCATATTCTTCCATTACATATATATTTCATATTTTGGATGTAATTGCACATACCCTGATTGATATCTTATTGATTCACAATGTTTGGATGTAAGTTTTTCCATACACATAATTTTCTAGTAGTTTATAAAACTCATCATTTCTTATGGATCAAACTAATACCATTACTGTACCATCTCGCATAATTTTATAGGCTCAATAAAACTCATCATTGATGGTTGATCAGACTAATGTGACCATTGGCGAACGTGCTCTATTATTAATTTATGAATTGAGAACTTATAATGACTTACTACATTAGTTATAGGTAATGCCTATAATTTACTCCAAGCTTAGCTTTCTTTCAAAAGTTTGAATTGATCTAACTTCGCAGTGAATGTTTATGGTTTAAATTTGTATTCCAGGAATAATTTTCTCAATTGTTTTGTGACCGTATACCCAGATTTTAAACTACAATAAAATAAAATAAAAATATTTTCACATCAAATTTATTAAAAAATAATATTTATTAAAAATTTTCTAGATAAAAAAAAAACTTAGATATTTTTTTCAAAAGAAAAAATTAAGACATTTTCATTAAAAGTGAAATGTTTTACATATTCATATATCTTGAACATTTTGTATTGTGGGAAATATCATAGTCATTCATCAACTGAGAGACTAAGGAAAAACCCTTGTTTCACGACCAAAAAAACAGAGGAATAAAATCTCCAACACATCAAATAGAAACAAAGTTATGTTGCAAAAATAGACAATCAAGGGAAACAAAAAGTGATATGGATGTAGATACATGACTAAGGTAGAAAACACGAATCGCCACCTCAAAGGCAATATGAAGGCCGAAGAAAAAGTAGTGTGAGATCTAATACACAAAGGATCCATCACTTCAAATGGATCCATGCACTATCTGTTCAAAAAACATATAATCAAGAAAAAGAGAGAGGACATGCTTGGAGAGGGCATCAGCTTCAACATTCTTCTCTTTATAGAGATGTTCAAATGAGACCTCCGAAAAGAGAGCCATAAGTTCTAAAATGTGTTGCCTTCAATTGAGAAG
This sequence comes from Pinus taeda, assembly GCA_000404065.3. Taxonomy (NCBI): domain Eukaryota; kingdom Viridiplantae; phylum Streptophyta; class Pinopsida; order Pinales; family Pinaceae; genus Pinus; species Pinus taeda. The sequence goes on from APFE031398837.1 coordinate 37,772, forward strand.
GGTTGGAATGTGAAAGAAAAAATAGTCTTGTATCCAATGAATTGTGTAAATGGAGTCCCCGACTATCAAAATACTATCAATGCTAAGCCATTGAGCCACATGTAATGCCCCCAAGAATGCCAACATATTAGCCTTACATTTTTTTCCCAGACCACTGAACCATCTGAAGCAAAATGATAGAAGAGATTCAATATCGAGAGAGATTTCACACCCACAATCCCCACTAGTAGAGGTCCCATTAAAGAAACAAATAGGAAAGGTATTAGCGAGATCAAAAAAAAAATAGACCAAGAAGAAACCTTAGGGGACCATGGCCTCACCTCCATGAGATATGCCACAATATGGAGGGAAATAAAAAATGCATAAGAGGAGGATCCTTCAAATATGTAAGCATTTTGAGCACGCCAAATACCCTAGAAGACATAGAGTGGAACTGCTCTATAATCTCGATTTTATCATTCCCGATAACTTATGCAAGATACCACATAAGTATGGTCCATTTCAAATTGTAATCCCAAGAGGAAAATCACATGTTTCCAAAAGTCCTGGGAAAATGGGTAAAGGATGATATATAGAAACAATCCTCTCTCGCTAACTTACAAAGCGAACATCTACGGGGGCTTTTAAAATGGTTCTTCAAAAGGAAATCCCAAGTGAGAATACAGTTGTTGAGGATTAACCAAGTAAACCACAAGATATTAAGTGGGACCTCCCAACTCCACAGAATATCAGTAATATCAACAAAGGGGAGGGATAATGAGCAGGATGTAATGTGCTCATATGCTTTCAAAGCTGCAATGCAATTTTTCCACCCGACACATCTATCTGGCTCAGTGGAAAAGGAGATGTCAGACTAACAAATATTTCCTCTGTAGATTTCCCATCTGGCCATGATAAACATTGGAATCCGAAGATCACATGCATGTGGAAATGAAATGGAGGATTGAGGCGACAATTGTCCCCTCCCAATTCTGGCCAAATTGCTTAGCCTCGAAAGGATGAGGAAGTTGATTAATGGGATCGATAGAATATGACTTCCCGAAATAAATTTGATGGCATCTAATCCCACTTGAATTTTTTGCCCATCCCCAATGCCCCAACACATATTGTTTCATAATCATGGAATTATAGTCCTTACATTTCTCCAAATGGTAGAAATGAAAGATTTGAATGGCGTTCTTACCAATATCCTCAACTCCATATCACCCTGGGGAATGTACTTGGCCATCATGATGGATTTCTAGATACTTCATTCCCTAAACATTTTCCATATACTGGTAGTCAGGAGCACATAATTTAAGATTTTGATGTTCTACATTCCCCAACCACCTTTGTTACCAATTCTAGAAATTAGGTTTAGCCCAATAAGAGAGACCTTTTTATGGGGACCAGATCTAGACCACACAAAAATTGCTATAATAGACTCAATCTTTTTCATGATACCATGTGGAATTTAGGAAATTTTCATCCTAAAGACATGGATTCCTTGAAAAAATTCTCGGACCATGATTAACTTGCCTCCCATTGACATCCATTTGTGGTCCCATATGAGAAAAGTCCTCTCACATTTTGCAATGAGCTAATTCCAATAAGATATTTTATAATTGTTTGGTTTCAAGATGCATCCTAAATATTTAAATCTCTGAGATAAAGATTGAACCCTCGCCCCAACAAGGATGTTATTCCTTTTAACTCTGATGAGTCTCCCCCATCCGAAATAAGCTCAATTTTTTTACTATTTATGCAGAGACCAAAGGCCCTATGGAAATTTTGAAAAGTCTTATGAAAGGATTTCCATTCAGTGGGTTTAGCCTCTTTTATGCAAACAATATCATCAACAAATAACAAATGCGATAACTGACTATTTATAGAAATCATGCATCCCTTAATCACACCTAATAGCATCATAGCCTGTAGTCCTCTGTTGAAAGCATACATGATTAATATAAATAGTAGAGGGGATAATGTGCATCTTTGTCTCAACCCTCTGCCCATTTTGAAGAAATTTGTGGGCTCCCCATTTATAAGAACCTCCATTGAAGCCAACGAAACACATGCCATTATCCATCGAACATGTCTATGCCTGAAACCAATATTATAGAGAATTATTGTGACGAATTCCAGTCAACAAAGATATATGCCCAGTTTAGATCAATTTTCATAATACATGATTTTTACTTCCTCAATTTAATCGAGTGGACACATTCTTGAGAAATATCCACAACATCTTAAATTCTTTCGTTGGACAAAAAGCTAAACTCCTCAAATGAGATATGCGGAGAAATGATCTTTTTGACACGATTCACAATGAGTTTGGACATCATTTTGAGGACAAATTTACATAAATAGGTTGGCCTATAATTTGAAAGAGACTTAGAATTCAAAATCTTAGGAATTAGAGTTGGGAAGGTCAAATTGATTGCACCTAGAATATGTCTAGATGTTATGACTTCTTCCACCATCCTCACCAAATCCGACACATCAAGTCAAAAAAATGGAGAAGAGAGTTGGTTGGCCAGCCATCGAGCCCAGGGCTCTTGTCCTTGGCCATATCCTTGAGATTTTGGTGTAGCCCCTCTTCCGTGATCTAGGCATCCATCAATGTTGAGTCCTCCTCGATGACCGAGTTCGAGAATATATTACAAAATTCCATTTTTTTAGCCATATAGTCTACATCCTTTTCCTGGAATTGATTTTTGAAAAAAAGGAAAGCCGCCTCTTTAATACCGTTAGGTTTAGAAATAATATTCCCTTTCTTGTATTCAATAGCCCATATTGAGTTAATTTTTCTTCTTTTAGATGTAGCTCGATGGAAAATTTTGGTGTTACCATCTCCACCTTTAATCCATGTTAATCTTCTTTTTTGACGCCATTCTTCCTCTTGCATCTGTAAAATCCTATCTTTTCTAGACACCAGTTCTAATATGGTCTGGTGTTGTTGTTCAAAGAAGAGGAGAGGGGGAATTGGGTATAGCCTAATGGCAATTTCTTGATCAATAAATATGAGTTCCTTTATAAGCTCCAATCTATGATTTTTAACCCACTATTTGATGAATGTTTTCAAATGCCCGAGTTTATCCAATAAAATGGATATGGGATCATTTGTAATACAAACAACTGGTTGAGACCATGACTAAAAAATAAGATCCTAAAAATTAGGCTCTTTGACCTAATTCAAATTGAACATGAATGGAATCTTAACCTCCCCCAATTCGTCCTTCCATTCCAAGACAATGGCATTGTGGTCTGGTATTTCTAAATAAAAAGACCAGCATTTAACATGTTTCAACCATCCACCAGGAATCTGTCAATTCTTTTCGCAATGCTCTCTATCCCCATCCGCAATCAAATCCTTCTTTACTCTGAATACGTCCTCTCGTCACAAGGATGGTACTTCGAGATGTTACCCATCCATAAACTTCATGACACTTTAAACTTCATTAGATTTAAAATTTTGCTATTCTTTTTTCCATAATGATATTTAATCTAGATCAGGTTATTTCCCATGTCAGATATAACTATCTGAAGTTTGTGTTAAACTCAATATGGGATACAAATTGATTAAATTCTGAAATATTAAATAAAATTATCTTAGGCAAACATAGCCGCATTATTATTAATTGTTGTGATTAAGTCATCTAATATTATTGGATGGCCATTACGCCATACTTTACTTCGACAATCACCGCTCAGTTTGCTTTATTGTGAAGGTTGCTTATAAGTAAGCATTGCTTTGTTTTTTAAGGTTTATACCTTCGTTGTAAATTTGTCATTCATTCCAATAAATTTAAGAAAAAATAATAAAAATAAAGCAGGTTCGCTTATGGTCATTTTATGGGGATTGTACTAACAACAAAACTAGGGCACTCCTATGTTCTGAATAATATGAGCCTACAACAACTTATTCAATCAATATGAGCATCGGACAAGCTTATTTATGATTACATTTAAAAATTGAAATATAGATATGTATTGGAAGAATAAGAACATGATAATGAATACGTATTGGAAGAATAAAATTAGGACAAGGAATACAAATGGCCCTCAGAAAGAAATACGAATGGCAGTGTGAGAATGAAATCTGTATCCTCTTTGTAAGAAAATGGAGGAAGCTTGAAATACAAGCGGGAGAATGAATGTTAAACAGTGGACGCCAATGTTTCAGTATGGTCTCGGTCCAACATAGTTTCCAGGAGGGTAGTAATTGCATGTGATGAATGTGTCACCACTGTTACATTTGATTATGGTAAATCCAACGTTAGTTGTCGTTCTCCAGACAATCTGAGTGTAGTGCGTGCAGTCCTGACCAGAGCTACAACTATTATTTGCATAATTATACCACTTCTTTGTTGAAATTGTAATTTCCCCTGTGCGCGCGGGCCAGCAGTTAAGGCGCGTGGGAAACCACAGCTGCAAACCAGAAACCGGCCGCCTGAAACCTATCGCACCAGCTCTCCGGCGATGGAATATTCCGACGAGGGGCTCCGATGAAATATGGTGCAGACACGTGGATTGCCATGACATCAGCCTCAAGCACTTTTCGGACGATAAAACTCAGTCAAAACAGGCCTTCCGATATTGATTTCCTTCGTCCGATCTGCTCGTGCATCCTTCGCCATTGATCGCTCCAAGGTGCATACGGTCAACATTAAAATATTGTGTGAGTAAAGTTCGGTCAAGAACCCCTATCCGATATGCGTTCGATCAAGATGCATGCTCTCCGCCGTCCGATTCAAAGGAAAGTTCTCCGCTGGTTAAAGTCATCAAAGTACATACGGGCCTGTTAATAAATTAATGCAGCATGGAGTAACATAATCGTCCATACCCTATGTTAATGCAATGACATGTTTTGGTAAAAGTTTTAATGTTTTTCCTTACGGCGCGTTAATACGAAGTATGGGGGTAATATACAATGTAAGTTTTATTATTATTTTTTTGGCATATGTTTTTGTAAAGGAGCGTTGACTCCATTTGAGTCATACAGTATTACACACGGGGAGGAGATGTATTGGGCTCGCATCAGCCAATGAAAAACTATGGATTGTAATCCAATGTGTGTAATGGTGTAATTGCACACGGTGAAAAATAGAAAACAGGGTTCGCAGCACCTGTAAAAGACCAGCGAAGAAAAACCAGGGGAACACACAGGAGTGTGTGTGAATATTTTTGGGTTGTAATGTAATGTCATTTTTTTGGAATGAAACGCAGCAGCGTAAAAACCATTTTGTCTTGGTAATGTAAGAAGAAAAGGAATGCACAGCAGTGCAGGAGAAGGAGAAGTAAATGAAGAAAACCAAGGGTAGCTTGTTTCAAATCCATGAGTTGTTTCACACAGGTGAAAAGGTAAATCTGTAAATCCCTGAAATTTTTGTTTTCACAC
>APFE031398837.1:43171-94116 GCA_000404065.3 Pinus taeda
TCTCCCTCTTCTATTAAAATAGAAGACAATCTATTTGAAAGCATTTTATTTGAGGCTCCAAGGTTAAATGGGAACTTTGATATATGGGAAATAAAAATGAGGACTTTCTTACAGTCTGAAGGCATTGAAATTTGGGAGTCAGTGATTGATGATAGCAAAATGGATGGAGAATCCAAGGAGTACAATGCAAAAGCAGCAAAGACAATCTTGGATAGGCTGCCTGATTCTGTAAAGAAGAATCTAGGAAAATATTCATTAGCAAAGGATATATGGGACAGAATTCATGACCTTCATGCAAAGGGAGCACTGACCATGACCATCAGTCAAGAAGGAAATTCTGAACCCATCATAGAAGCTGAAAATGAGAAGCTTGACCTCATCAAGCTTCAAGTGCAAGAAAGGGATGAAGAGCTTGCCAAGCTTAAGAAGGAACTTGATGAAAGCAAAAGGAAGCATCATGAAGAAGTCATATCCATGACAAATCAGTTGAATAAAGCAAAGGAGCAGGAAGATGCCTTGTCAAGTCAACTTGAACAAAGGCACAAGAGAGTGAACAAACTTGTAGAAGAGATTGGACAGTACAAGGTAGAGGTATCCTCCCTTAAGTCTGAGCTACAAGAAAGCCAAGAAGCAGGCACAAGAAGCTGAGAAGAAAATGGAGAGCAGTCAAGCAGAAATCTCCAAAATGAAGTCAGATATAATCTCTCTTAAAATAGCAGCAGCTGAAGCTACTCGTAGCAAGGAAGAAACTGAGGAACAACTTGCAAAGAAGAATAATGAGTGTGAAAGATTGGAAGAAGAGATTGTCCTCCTCAAGAAGAAGGTTGAAGGGATGAACAAGATCATGAAGAGCTCTCAAGCTTTGGATGACATGCTCAGCTATCACAGATCTCCATCTGATAAATCAAGACTTGGGTATGTAGGTGAATCCTCAAACAAGGATGAAAATGCTTTAAGCAAAGGAGATGTGAAGAAGCCAGAAAGAAATGGTGATGCTCCTAGTTCCAGCAAAGGCAAGGAGAAAAATGAAGGCTGCAATAGAAGAAATCCTCCTCCAAGTAGAAAACCAGCTCCAAGAAGAAATGTAGCTAATGCCAAAAAGGAAAGAGGCAATGATGATCATGAAAGGATCTCAAGGCAGCAAGGCTTCAGAAGTACATCAAGGAAACCTCCATCTCCCAGGTACCAAAGTTCATTTTTTGGTTATTGTTATTCTTGCTCAAACTTTGGTCATATGGCAAAAGACTGTAGAGCATTTCATGGAGATAGATGTTGTGGTCCCCGACAATCTCCAAGAAATAATTTCACAAGAAGAAATCATGAATTTTTATTCATGAACAATGTTGAATGTTTCAAGTGTCATAACATTGGGCATATGGCACGAGACTGTAACTCGACATGGGCTCTTACACAAGCTAGACCCATGCAAAAGAAGAAAGTTACACAAGTATGGAGAAGGAAGGAAAGGCAATCTGAAAATCCCTTGAACTCCCCAATGGATCTAAATTTGTTTTGAGAAGAGTCTGCCAAAAGAAGACAAGCACACATTAAAGGGGAGCTTGTAATTTTTGTTGCTGAACTGTCTTAACAGTCACTCTTTGATGAAGACCTTTTATAAGGGAAAATATGAAGTTAAATCTGCCATAACAGCAGAGAAGAAAAAGGGGCAGCGCTCAAATGTGAACTGCAGCAGCGCAATAAGAAAAGTATGCAAAGCATGGAGACCCTCACAGCAGTGGGAAGATAGAACAAAAAAAACAGTTTTTTGAATTTTTGTTATGGAGCACATGCATTGAAATGCATAGCAATGGAAGGTAGTTTCCTTCTATGTAATGTGAGAGAACATACTCACAGCAGAGTGAGTACAATACACAACAATAAAAAAAATGTAATGTTTTTCTTCATATGCAATGCAGCATGCAAAGAAATGCATAAAGACAAATAGGGACAGTAGATTTTTAATGCACATGGGTGAATGATAATGTGTTGTAGCAGAAAAATGAAAGGAACTGCACAGCAGTGCATTGTGTAAAAAAATGAAGCCTAAGATTGTGTGAAGCAAGGGTATAAAAAGAAAAGGCAGCAGCCCGTGTTAATTTTTTTTTGTTGTGTGGAGAATGCAGCGCAAAACAGCGTGAAGATGATTTCTCTCTATGTGCAAGTAATGGAGAGTAAAGAGTTAGTGTATGGGCACACAATAGTATGATGAAACAAAAGGCAGCCACAATGCAAATTGCAGAGGCAACGCAGCAGCAAATAAAAACCCAGGGATGACAGAGTCTATGGTTATGGGTATGGACAGCAGTGCATAAGAAAAGGCAGCAGCGTGATGGCAAGAAGGAGAAGCACAGTAGTGCGAAGAAAATGAAACCAGAATTAAGAGAGAGTGAAGAAATGTGTTTTTACACAGCAATGCATAAGAAAATGCAGCAGCATGAAGTTTTTTTTGTTGAAGAAATGAAAGGTAATGGACAACAGCAGATGGAAAAGAAATTTTTCCTTTACAGCAGTAAATGTAAGTATAGTGAATGTGTTGTTCATTGAATTGAAATGCAACATATGCAACAACAGTGAATGTAAGAAATGTTTACACACAACAGTGTAAATTTGTAAGGTGGGACAGAGTAATTGTTCCAGAAAAGACAAAGTATTATGTCTTTGAAGAATGCACAGCAATGCAGAGTTTGCAAAGAAATGTAAGTGAAGTGCAGCAACACAACAGCAAGTGTAGACACAACAGTGTGGGGTAGACGCACCAAAGAAGATGGCACAACAGTGCAGCAGAGAATATGCAGCAGCGTAAAAGAACAATGTAATGAGTATGCACAACAGTGCAATGAATGTTTTGTTTTGAAACTGCATCTAAAGCAGTGTTTGGCAGTAATCTCTCCGTGAGAGGAAGTGAAGTTCTTAGTAAATCCCTCTGTTAAAGAGGAATGTGCTTTTCAGCACAGTGTCATGGTAAAGCCCTCTGTCAAGAGGAAGATGCTTTTTAGCATACACATGGTAAATCCCTCTATCAAGAGGATGATGATTTTCAGCATAGTCACAGGTGAATCCCTCTGTCAAGAGGAAGGTGTTCTCCAGCACATTGTTATGGTGAATCCCTCTGTCATGAGGAAGGTGCTCTTAAGCACAGTTTCAGGTTAATACCTCTATTAAGAGGAAGACTATTTTGTTGTTTGTGGAACTGCATCTGAAGCAGTGTTAGTGAATCTCTCTGTTAAGAGGAAGATTTGTTGTCTTTGGAGAATCCCTCTAGTTTATAGGAAGATGCTTTTCAGCATAGACAGTGGTGAATCCCTCTGTTAAGAGGAAGACTCTTTCGTAACAGCCGCATGTCAAGGAGTTGAGAAAGTGTCTGGGTATGACCGAATGCCCAGCAGTTGAAATTAAAGGGGAGTGTTGAAATTGTAATTTCCCCTGTGCGCGCGGGCCAGCAGTTAAGGCGTGCGGGAAACCACAGCTGCAAACCAGAAACTGGCTGCCTGAAACCTATCGCACCAGCTCTCCGGCGATGGAATATTCCGACGAGGGGCTCCGATGAAATATGGTGCAGACACGTGGATTGCCATGACATCAGCCTCAAGCACTTTTCGGACGATAAAACTCAGTCAAAACAGGCCTTCCGATATTGATTTCCTTCGTCCGATCTGCTCGTGCATCCTCCACCGTTGATCGCTCCAAGGTGCACACGGTCAACATTAAAATATTGCGTGAGTAAAGTTCGGTCAAGAACCCCTGTCCGATATGCGTCCGATCAAGATGCATGCTCTCCGCCGGTTAAAGTCATCAAAGTACATACGAGCCTGTTAATAAATTAATGTAGCATGGAGCAACATAATCGTCCATACCCTATGTTAATGCAATGACATGTTTTTGTAAAAGTTTTAATGTTTTTCCTTACGGCGCGTGAATACGAAGTATGGGGATAATATACAATGTAAGTTTTATTATAATTTTTTTTGGCATATGTTTTTGTAAAGGAGCGTTGACTCCATTTGAGTCATACAGTATTACACACGGGGAGGAGATGTATTGGGCTCGCAGCAGCCAATGAAAAACTATGGATTGTAATCCAATGTGTGTAATGGTGTAATTGCACACGGTGAAAAATAGAAAACAGGGTCCGCAGCACCTGTAAAAGACCAGCGAAGAAAAACCAGGGGAACACACAGGAGTGTGTGTGAATATTTTTGGGTTGTAATGTAATGTCATTTTTTGGAATGAAACGCAGCAGCGTAAAAACCATTTTGTCTTGGTAATGTAAGAAGAAAAGGAATGCACAACAGTGCAGGAGAAGGAGAAGTAAATGAAGAAAACCAAGGGTAGCTTGTTTCAAATCCATGAGTTGTTTCACACAGGTGAAAAGGTAAATCTGTAAATCCCTGTAATTTTTGTTTTCACACAGCAGTGAATGTAAATGAAATATTTACACACAGTGGTGTAAAATTTCAAAGGAGACAGAGTAATTTCTTTTGTAAATGTTTTGGTGAATCCCTCTGAGTGAAAGAGGATGAATATGTCTCAGTAAATTCTCAGGTGAAAATAGAGTTTTGGTTGAATGTTTTTTTTTGGTAAATCCCTCTCAGCAAAGACGATAAATGTGTATCAGTGAAATTATTTTAATGAATGGAAATCTTTTATGGTGGTGCAATACTCTGTTCAGTAATTTTTTTTTAAGGCTTCCCTGTGCACAAAAGATCCTGGAGCAAAGGAAACAGAGCATTGGCTCTGTGGTGTTTGTTTGTTTGGTTTTGGTATTTTCCCATTGCAAAAATTCCCAACATTCTTTTCATCCACCCATGCGCCCACTGCCTCTGTAGCGTTCCAGCATTTGCCGCTCCCCCAGAATATGTTCTCTCCGAACGGACCCCCGGAGTGCTGGAGGAGGCAATCCCCCCTCCTTTCCCTCACGTAAGTACGCGCATAAGATGTAAGTTTCACATCCCATTTCAGTGGAGGGACTCCCACTTGTTTTCTCGCTTCGTTATGCGGAACCAAAAACCCTTGAATGGTTTCACTAATGTTCGCACCTGCTTCCGCAACCGTTTGTAGGTTGCAGATTGCAACGATCAAGGCAGTTACTACAACCAGAAGACACGATGGCTGCGTCATTTTTATGGAAACAATAACAAGGTAGCGGCTAATAATCTACAGATGGATCCTCGATATTGTTTCTGAAATTGCAGAGCAGACACTTCGCTAGCTGCCTGAAGAAAATGCTTTTGAGACTGCCTACACTTCGCTTGTTTATATACTGTTTAGGAAGACAATCCACAGAAATCCAAGACAGATTTGTAATAAGAGAGAAGGGGTCGATAACTAGTAGGTGGTGGCGCAAACAGAAGCTGTCGCAGACATCGGATTCTCCCAACAGCAAAATGCAAGGGATAAAGACGGACAGATAGATATGCATGGCTGGCTCATATTATTTTTTATTTGAACTTCAAGAACAGGCGGCAGGAACACACTTTGCTTATGCGCGTGGAGTAAAGACCAAAATATGCACGAGATGAGAACGCCGTGTTGTTGTTTGGCATTGTTTGAAAGACACACCAGTCACAAAAGTCGCGCAGTGCCCTGAGATGCGCCGCGTCTACAATTTGCGGAGGAATCACAAACCGCAGTTTCACCTCGGCGGACAAGCAACTCAGCTATCATTTCAGTAATAATTCCAGAAATACAACTAGGTCAATCTTGGCCAACAAGCAACTGAGTTCACACAGAAATCTCTTAGAATTGATAAGGTGCTTCGCTAGGCAGTTGGAAAAGTTTGGTTGCTATTCTCTGTTTATTCATCATTGTTATTTTAAACAAAATTTTAGGAAAATTTATTTAAGAAGATTTTAGGAAAATTATGGTACAGGGAAGGAATTACTTATTGATATCCCTTAAGGAGAATATTTTTGTCGAATATATTTGTCAAATGTCTTTTAATCTTGAATTCTTAAAAATAAAAACAATTATAAAACATGCTACAAACTTCCCTAAATTTTATAAATAAACCAAAAATAAAATTAATAAAAATTAATTAAAACATCCTCAATTTTATAAATAAACCAAAAATAAAAATAATAAAAACTAATTAAAACACTCTCAATTTTAAAAATAAACCAAAAAATAAAAAATAATAAAACTTAATTAAAACATTTTAGGAGGATGACATAAACTTGACTGTAATCAATATTCTCATATTAAAATACATACTTGCTTTTCTAGTTGATAATCAATTAAAAATATACTTTTTTAGTTAAAAAATGTTATTAATATTTTTTACATTTTAATTAATTAATTTAATATTATAAATATTAATTAATTTAATATTAAATAATTAATTAATTTTTTTAATATTATATTCTGGGTAAAATAAAATTACATTAAAACTATATTTAAATATAGCTAAAAAAAAATTCACTCAAAGCTATATTATTTAAATATTTTATTATTGGACCATGTTGTAAGACATTATTTTTAGAAAGACAAAAAAATCTTATAAATATAAGTTGGACAATTTTTGTTTTTTATTGTGTTTATATTTATTTATTTATTTATTTAAGTGAATTGGTAATTTTGTTGGTTTTGTACAAATGTGAGGCACCACCTCCCCATCTCCAATATGAAATCAAAATGACTAAATACTCACATGGCTAATTTGCCTAACAAACTGGCTTTGTCATAGATAAAGGATTTGCAAGCTCCCTTAATTTGTTATATGTTTGGAAATTGTGAAGAGATAGATGACTACATTTTTAATAGTTCGATGAAGGATAATAAACAGTGGGACAAAGGAGTGATGTTATCTAAACAATCTAATAAGAATAGGGGTATATATTAAGCACCATGCAATATGCCAATGATTGGATCACTGCTTTTTCATATCTTTATCATTTGATCCTCAGTGTTCTTAAATTTGAGGAGTTAAGATTGGTTACTAGAGGAATGCTTAAAAAATTAATTGTCATGATTTTTGGAGGTTGAAAGAGTGGAGAATAGAAAGAAAAAGTAGGATGAGAAGAAACAATTGGGAAGAAAAGAAAGTATAAAAGAAGACAACATGTAGGACGAAAGGAGGGAAAGAAGAAGAAAAAGGTGGAAGTATATATGGTTTCTACTCTTGTGAAAAAAGGTAGTAAAGAGTGGTAAGGATATAAAATAATGTCACCAAGGTACAACTAAAAAATATCACAATAGTTAAATATTAAAAATTAACTTAAAAACAATTTTAAATAAGTTTATTTAATATCCATTAAAAAAAAATACCCAATATATGATATAAAAATTTTTTAAATTAATTTATTTAAATATCCATTAAATAAAAAAAATGCCACAATATATTGATATAAACATGAAATTGTTAGCACTCTAATTTACCTAAAATTAATATTTTAAAATATTAAGAAACTAATTTTAAAATACTAAGTAAAATATCCTTTAAAACATAAGCTTTGTGAATTATTATAAAAGAAATATAAATAAAATATCAAAATTTTAAAAAATATGGTTCATAATTATTGTAAAATATTATAATCAACGCCTCTGGTGGAAGTTTTCTTATCTTTTACATTATATTTAATGGTGTAAGTTTATTTTTCGTTTTTAATAATGCTTATATTAATGTAATTATACTCAAAAGAAAGATATTAGATTTTAGAGATTTTTTATTATAATATTGAGTATATTTTTGAAATTTAATTAAAAAGTTTATTGGTAATTCATTTTATTAATTGATTTGTATTTTATAGATAAGATTTGTATTTATTTGTATTAAAAGGTTTTTTAACTATTCCAATAATTTCCAATTTTAAGATTTCAATTCTAGTACACCTTATAAATACAATTATTTGTCTTATTTACATTATTGTTTTAAACCTTATTGAATTCAACCATAGCCAAACTAAAAAAATAAAAAAATGTATATATAGAAATTTAAATAATTTATGTATTTTGAGAAAATTGATAATTTTTTATCGTAAAAATTACTATTGTTGTTTTTATTTTATCAATTTTCATTTTCAATTTGGATATGAACTTACTCTACTCCGAGCTCTCTTACGAAATTCTTGAATGCTATACCATGGGAATCTCTTCTTATTGAGACTCCTTTCTTTTCTCGAAGGGATTTAAACATTTTGAGATCACGTCTAATTACTGAGTTATGTTTCAAGGAAAATTCCTGAGTAGCCTTAAGGGAATCTAGGAAGGGGTTCTTAAAACATGGGTTGGTGGGTCTATAAACACTTGAGCAAGCGACCCATAAGCTAATTGAGACGGTTTGAATTGTCAAATGTCACGCTACGATGGCTAATACAATGTCTTGGTGTTGGAAAGGCAGAGGAGAAAAACACAAATTGACCCAAAACGCACGAGCTACGGCTCATCTATTGATCACACAAAACTTGATACTTACAATGATCCGTGAAGGGTATTTAACCTTTTCCAACCAGTGACTCGCCTAAAATATCTTACATGAATCCACACACTAAAAGTCATCTATTACTTGACTTGACTTGACTCAACACTCCAATACTCAACACTCAATAGTTACTTAACTAACTCTCTAGTTTTAGCCAACTCCTCATGCGGGAGTAATTAGCTTATTTTAACACCCCCCTTAATTACAACCGCTAAACTAAACATGACTCATGACAACTCAAACATCACTGCTAGTATATGTCTCAGCTAGGCTTACAACACCCAAGTTTCTTCTATGAAACTCAAACACATATTTTGCTAATGATTTAGTAAATATATCAACCAATTGATCACTAGATTTACAAAGTTTCAAGTGAAATTCTCCATTGCTGACAAGTTCTCTAATAAAGTGATATCTAGTATCAATATGCTTGCTCTTATGATGAAAAACATTATCCTTAGATAGTGCAATCGTTGAGGTCTTTTCACAATATATTGATGTTGATCCTTGTTGTGTATGCTTGAGTCCATCAAATACTCTTCTTAACCACACTACTTGACATGATGCTGATGTTGCTGCTACATATTTTGCTTCTACTGACGAAAGTGTCACAATGGGTTGCTTCTTAGATGCCCATGAAATCATGCATGAACCAAGATGGAACACATAACCAGAAGTTCTCTTCCTATCATCCAAACATATTACAAAATCACTATCTGTGTATCCAATCAAATCCTTCTTTTATGTGCTTGCATACATTATGCCAAAATCTCTAGTTCATGTTATGTATTTCAGAATTCTTTTTCCTGCACTCCAATGTGTGTCTTTTGGAGACTCCATAAATCTAGGAATCAAACTCACTCCTTGCACAATATCCAACCTTGTAGCGTGAGATACATGACGCTGTAAACCAATCTTTTTATTAGAGTTGGATTGACATCTGATCCTTCATAATCCTTGCTTAACTTTGTACTTGTTGCAACTGGTTTAGGGACAGGTTTGCAATTTTCCATCATGAATCTTTTTAACAAATATTTCGCATATTTATTTTGAGAAATAAAAATTCCTTTATGAGATTGCTTAACTTCTATGCCAAGAAAATATTTCATGAGACCAAGACCTATCATCTCAAATTCTTTCATCATGGCTCCTTTAAATTCATCTAACTGAAATTTACCTGTAAAAATAATGGCATTAACATATAAGAAAATAATCAAACTATTTCCATGCTCATTTACCTTTGTGTACAAGGTAGGTTCAATGTTACTTCTGCAAAATCCATTCTTGGTCATGTAGTTCTCAATTCTACTAGACCAAGCTCTAGGAACGTGCTTCAGTCCATAGAGCGCTTTCTACAACCTGTAAAATTTCTCTTCGTTACCTTCAACTTCATATCTTGGAGGTTGCTACACATAAATTTCTTCTTCTAGAATTCCATTCAAGAAGGCTAATTTCACATCCATCTGATATACTCTCCACTTGTTCTGATATGCTATGGCTTGAACTTCTCTTACAATATCCAATCTAGCTACTAGAGCAAACGTTTCTCCAAAATCTATTCCCAATTGTTGCGATAATCCTTTTGCTACAAGTCATGCTTTAAATCTGTCAATTTCACCTTTCTCATTCAATTTGTCTTTTACACCCACTTGACACTAATGAGATTTTTGTGCTTTGGAAAATCAACCAAATCCCATCTATCATTATTTTCAATAGCTTCAATTTCTTCATTCATGGCTTGCACCCAATTTTCATCTTTGATCGCTTATTTAAACGAGGAAGGTTGGAATGACAACAATGTAAAATGTGAACTAACATCCAAATCATCATAAATATCTTTCAAACTTCTCACCTTTTTCTTACCTTTTCTTCATTCATCACCTGATTGATTGTTGGGATTATCTCAATCTGCTAATCTGGTTGAAGATCCATGTTGCTCTGAAAATCTTGGATTCCTTATTGGTGTGTCTCTGTTTGGTGTCTTCAACTGTGATTCTTGCTACTCCTTTTCTTGCTACATCATCTTCTTCCATCAGTGGCACTTATGCATCAACTGTTTTGTCTATAGTATCATTCCATAACTCTTGTTCTTTGAACATAACATCTTTTCTAATTATGGTCTTCTTGGTGATAGGGTTATACAATTGGTAAGCTTTTGATTGCTCACTATAACCAGTAAATATGCATTTTCACTTTTATCATCCAATTTTCCTCTTAGCTCCTTTGGTACATGTGCATAAGCTACACATCCAAATACTCTGAGATGAGATATGGTGCAAGATATACCTGGCCATGCTTGTTCTGGTACTCTGTTCATCACACTCTTTGTAGGAGATATGTTGATCACATAAATAACATATGCAACTGCTTATGCCCAATACTCATTAGACAAGTTTTTGCCTTTCAACATGCTTCTTACCATGTTTATAATGGTCTTATTGTTTCTCTCTGCTACACCATTCTATTGCACTTTGTAGCTAGTTGTAAACTATCTTTTGATTCCATGTTGTTTTCAGTAATCATGGAATGCCTTTGAGTCATATTCTTCACCATGATTTGACCTCAATACCTTGATCAATTGATCACTTTGGTTCTTTGTTAAGGCTTTGAATTCCTTGAACTTTTCAAAAGTTTTCAAATTTTGGTTCAAGAAGTAAACCCAAGTCTTTCGGCTATAGTCATCAATGAAAGTGACGAAGTAACAACTTCCACCAATCCATTGTGTCCTGATAGGTCCACACAAGTGTGTATGCACTAGACGAAGAGGCTTCTTTTCTCTGTATGCAACTCCCTTTGGAAAAATTTCACGGTGTTGCTTTCCCAGGATGCAACACTCACAAGTACTAGAAGGTTATTTGATGGGAGGTAAACCTTTGACCATATGTTTTTGCTGCAATAATATGAAGCCAGAAAAGTGTAAGTGTCCAAACCGAAAGTGTCATAACCAATAATCATCAGAACATGCAACTGTAAAAGAACTGAACTGATCATTGTAGTTCATAATTAGAGGAAATAATTTGTTCCTCATCATCTGAACCTTCGCTATCAGCTGCTTACTTGGAGGCTTGTCATATATAAGACATTCTTGACCTTGAAAGATAACTTTATATTCTTTCTGTTTCAATTTTCCAACACTTATCAAATTATGTTTGAGACTAGGAACATGTTGATGCCTCGAAAATCGCTGCAACAACATTGGGGGATAACCACCCAGTCCGGACCTTAGTACAACTCCTTTTCCGTTTGGGATGGTGGCTCCGACTGGATATAACGGGACCAGTTTCCCGATAGTGAATAAAAGGGATGGATGAGTGATGAATAGTTTGCTTTAATGATAGGCGACTAGCTTATTCTATTGACAAAAATAAGAAAACTAATACTAATCCCGGGAATAACTTATTCATTTTGAATGCAGTGTTTAATAATCCTTATCTATCTAACAAGCATATAGATGACTCTGTAAAATAAATAGAGATATTCAATCATGTAAAGATTACTTCATATGAATATTCAAACAAAGCGATTAACACAAATTACTGCATTCACTATTTATATCATGGATATATATATATACGATTGAAAGAAAAGCATGCTATAAACAACCAATAGTGGGATGCATAAGGATGCTGTTAAAACACACACACACACACACACACACACACACACACACACACACACATATATATATAAGCGATAATAGCAAGAGCGATTAAATAACAATTCATATAACAGGAATGAATACAGACGCAGATAATAGTACCATGTGAGCTGCTAATCAATCCCAAATATCAATCGCTATTCAAAATCCTTCCTCCAACGCAGCAATGCTTTTAAACAAAGATAGTAGTGCACATTTGTATAAAAACCTTCCTCATTAAAATCAGAATAATTGGTCTAGTTTCATAAAAGAATATCCCTGAAGTACAATAATGCAACTTCAGGGTTTAAGTCATATACAAAACTTTACGACCCTTTCTAAATGCATGAAAGGGTCTATAAATACTACTAAGATAAAAAAATATATGAAACAAAATCCTACTAAATTGGCATCAATAAATGCTATCTATCTCCTTGGGGGCGATCTGGCAATCAGCGATGTGAATCATGACTTAGGCTGCTTGCCTTTAAACCTGAGTTGGCGTATCGCAAGCATTGGCTCCACTTCGGGTGGTCTGTTGAGGCACAAGCTAAGTTGGGCAGCAAAGGTGGCATCGTGAATATCGGGTATGATATACCTGATAGCATCTGTATGGCATTTTAAGGCGACTCTCTGGCTGTGCGGCTTCACTAAGAAGAACCAATAGGCATCCCATGCTAAACTATTGATCCCTGCGATTAACCTTCCATTTTTCTCCAGCTCTGGGTAGCATGAATGCTCCAACATCTTTGTTGTTGTTAATTGGCCTGGAGTACATTGTGAAATCATGTTAGACAAATAAAGAGTATTATTTACTAATTCAACCAAATTACTAGTGGTTTCCTTGCATCATAAAGTCGCTCTTTCTGCCTTCATTAACTATGATTGCCATTTTGTAAATAATATTTCCTTGTGTGATTCCAGAATTCTTGGTAGGTTAGTTGCCTGGCCCTGATCGGAATCTTGCCATTCAAGAAAATTTGTCAATGTTTCTTCGGCCTGATCCAAATCTGTCCTTGCCTTTTCTACTTTTTCGCTTATGGATGCTACTAAGTCGCACAATGGCTCTGCCTGGGTAATTTGCTGACATAGGAGCTTAATTTGATTTATCAATGCTTTATTTAATTGAAGCACCTCTGCTTTAAACTCATATACTTGAGGGAGCTTTTTCATTTGCTCAATTTGAGTTGATAATTGAGCGATTTGCTCATCTTTGGATTTTATCATTCCCTCAGTTGATATTTTTAATTGCGCCAATGCTGTTGATAGCTCCTTTTGCTTTTGGATTGCGCTCTCGTCAATCCTCTGTTTCTCCTCCTACAATTGCTTAGTCAACTGATAATTATTTTGCTGCTGTACTAGCAATTCCTGCTTTGCTTGCTCTGCCTTCTGCTGCGCTTCCGATAATTAAGCCTATAGCGAAAAGATGTCTTGATCTTTCGCCTTTAATAGACTGCTCACCTCCGATGCTTTATCTATGGTTGCTGCCGAATATGCTCCAGTGTATTGCGATAGCTTTGTTAAGTCATCGGAGGGATCAAATTCTTCCTTCCACACAACATTGCCCGTTACTGTTAATTCAGGGAATAAAGAAGGTTGATCAGCCCTTCTTCTCTTCCTTTGTCACTTTACAACAACTTTATGCTTAGGGCTGTAGAATACATCCAAGGGAGGAATATCTTCTATTTGCAAAATGATTTCGCCCGATGGATCCTTAGGAATTATTTCTGTTTCCTTTGATTTGGGTGGGTCGTTGGTTTCGCCCGAAACCTGTTTTGATGTCGCTTCCTGTGTGTTGCCCTCTTTTGGAACCTCATTATCTTTAGAGAATTCTAGGTTGTCGATGATTGAGTTGAATTTCTGCCATTGCTGGAGCAAATTCGGATCAATTTGTGTATCATCATTAACTCTCGAACTGCTCTCTTCTTGAGTTTTCGCCTGGGTTTCTTCCTGTCGCTGCACATTTGCCTGGGTTTCTTCCTACCTCTGGTCATGCACTTCCTCCTGCTGCTTTGATGTAGTAGGAGGTTGCTTATTACTTTGCTACTCAGGCTCGCCTGATTTTTTCGTTGTTGGAGTAGTTGCTAACAGGTCTAGAGGCAGAGTTTGCAACCTCTGTTCTCTAATTCTGTTAAATTCGGCTAGCCCCTCATCGTTGTATTCATTTATGGCGAGCGATTTAACTTGATATAGCGACTCGACTGATGCAAAAAAATCCTCAAATTTGTCTTCTTTGTGCTCGAACTTGTCCAATTTGGCCTGGTCGAGCGCATTGTAGGTGATTTTCCTTGGATCGAATTGCCTGCTTGGCAGAGTGGCTAGAGTCAGCGAATTTATCTTCCCAGCTTCCTTCTCTGCATGTTTTATATCATGTAGAGTGTAAATACCAATTCGCAGGGGAAAGGAGGTCCAAACATGCTTCTTTGCTTTTTTTAGGGTCTGAGTAACCCCATCGGCATTGATCTGATAGGCTACTTCCCTGGCAAGTAACTTATCAGGGATGTATAGAGGAAGCACATGGGGCTTGGCTTGACTGCTAAAAACTCTAATATAGGTGAACTTTTCTTCTCCAAACCAACTTTCCACGGCAGTTAAATCCACCCCTGCTTGTTCAGAAATCTTCGGGGCAGGCTTATCGAAAACGGAACAATGAATAGGCAACATGAAACCATTGCAGATTTGATACAAGTGGTGTTTGTAGTTGGTCTTCCACAAATTTTGGTGATATATGTGGACGGGTGCGGGGTCTTGTGACATCCACCTCCATCCGAGCACAGGAAATTTAGAATTAAAACATAAAACGTCTAATACATAGGCACTGTAGTAAAATGGCGGAATGAACCTCTGAGTGACGCGAGAATTAAATCTGAAATTAAGAATGGCAGTGGCTAACTTATCGGATAATATATCCGCCCAATCCATTATCTCGCCACTACATGCCGCCTCCATTAAGGGGACCATTTCTATTGTAAAATTGGCGGAATCATGTAATCCCCATAGTCTGCACATCATAATCCCAACATAGCAGTAAGGAGAACATAGAGAATCGACTGAGTACTTACTCGAGGATTCGTGCTTGTGCTTTGCTGGATTTTGTCTCCAGCCTCGAATTGGTTCAGACTTCGTCTCATTTTCTGCTCGGAACTTCTCTACGAATGTCGTGTTATACTTCTTCTCCTCCGCCGGCAAATGATACATTTGCCTTAGGTCTTCGGCTCGAAAAGAACCGAAAATCCTCCCATCTATAGTGCTGAAAGTTCTATCGGTAATTGGGATCTCTTGGATTGCCCACCTTACCACATCCGTATATGGGAGAATTTGCTCCCGGGTCGCTATTCTGTGAAGAAAGGAATTGGCCAAGTCTTTTAGATTAGCCTCAGATTTGCTAGTGCTGTCGCATGAGACTTGTATTCCCGTCACCCTCGGCTCTTCGGCTTCAATCAAGTTATATGTTCCTTGCCAAGTAGCTCTGGTAAGTCCCAGGCACGTAGTGTCCGATATAAGCCCTTTCTTTTTACTGCCTGGATCAACGGCGGGTTGCCCTGCGACCGGTGAAGCGGAAGGCATTGTGGTCTTTTTGGACTTCTTTCCCATTCCACTCAAATCTGTCTCTGCGAGAGAATTCTGCACAGAGAGAATGATAGGCGTAATAATGGAAATAATAACATGAATCGAATAGACTGAGATATATATATATATCTTGATAAATTCATGGTGATCGATTGACCTAAGACGGCTTCGAATCAAATCTGTGAATAGATCGCAAGCTTGCTGTTTTCATTAAATGGTTGTTAAGGCCTGTCAATCTCATTAATACCAGTCATTTCGGTTAATGGCCGAATGATTTATTTGAAGCATGCCTTGGGCGATTTGGCGGTTGAGCGCGGATGAGCGGCTTTTCGAAAGATAGTGCCTTAATTATGAATAAATCGTATTACACTGCCTTTATGGTTTTACTTTGAAAACTGTACTTTTGCCCTTTTCGCAATCGGGCATCGGGAAAATCATAAGTCATTGTTTTGGTTCCATTTGGAATCCCCGATCGCCGATAGCGATATCGCATTGCGTCGGGAGTAGCGAGTGGGGCGGTTAAGAATGTGTGCATGGTCAATCGCCGATTACCGATAGCGATATCACATCGCATCGGGGCAAGAGGGAGCTTATTTTCATTTAGCCATTATCGCCGATCGTCGATTGTCAATTGCCAATTGCCGATATCGCATCGCATCGGAGCAAGGGGGCCTTAATTGTGTTACTTTATTTATTGCCGATACCCGATGGCGATTTCGCGTCGGAGCAAATCAAAATGTCCTCAAGTTGTGTTCCTTTTGTCATTGCGATATGCGATCTTGCGATCGCTTTATCGTAATGACAAAAGATTAATCGTTTTACGTTAAGGTTTTTTGATTGGTTTTATTGAAGAGGCCTTTTGGTAATGCTTTCTTTTATTTCTTCGGGCCTTTTAAAATAGAACTTAAATTGATACCAATTAAAAACAAAAATTAAAAAGGGACCCATTTCATATTATGGTTTTTGGAATAATAATGATATGAAATGGGGGTTTGTTGTAGGGCACAACAGGTTCTTTAAGTTCCTCTTTAACTAAGCGCTAGCCAAATATCGGAGCCCCTCTCTTCGGTAGTTTCCAATCGAGGAAATAACATGGGAGTTGTGACATGCTCACTTCTTCGATATGCAACCTCTAATCTGACATCATCATGAGTGGTGACATGTATCACCCAGATTCACCCCCTTAGGCCCCTCAAAACGCCAAAAATGCTTGCCAAGTTTCCTGTCATACCACCACATCATGTTGATGGCAGCTGCCACATGTCCTTATCGAAGCCAATCCGATGACGCCACGCGTCACTATCGAAGCCAATCATGTGATCCAGGTGGATGTTGGTGGCCACCCACCTATCCCATTTGGACCCCCGCAACTGTCTCTTTCAGTTTTTCAGTTTCCGTAATTGTAGCACAATTTACTATTTTTAGCAGTTTTTCAGGTCCTTAACTTTCGGAGCTGTTTTGAGGCCCTAAATGAGGTTTTTTGGGGAAATTTGGGGGAAACATGGGGTCCATGGACCTATGTTTCCCTTCCCAAAGTGGTAGTTCTCGAATAGATCTTTCTAACAAGCTATCATACAAGTCAAACGGAGATCGTATGCCAAAGTTACGACCCCGGGAAATTGATGTACCAATTTACCCAAAACGGGGCCCACAATTTGGCGTTTCATCTTCTAGGGTTAGGTTTTGGAATGTGAAGGGTTTTCCATTGTTTCTCAATAATAAATAGGCCTTCGAGCCTCATTGTAACACAATTTCGGAACAGTTCAGAGGCATGTAGACGAACATCTCTTCTCATAGATAAGCTACCATCGCCCTAGCTGGTTTATTTCCAATTCTGGTTGTAAGCATATTTCAATATTTTCCATTAATGAAATGAAGTATTATTTCCACTGCATCTCTTTGTTTATGGTTATCACATCTCTGTATTTATGGTTATCTCTATAATCCATTGCGTTCCTGTTTAAATCTGGATCATCATGTGTTGCCACGTGTCCAATTGGAAGAGAGAGAAAAGGGCTCGTCTGCCCTCGATTTTGCGATGAAATCTTTTGTAAACTTATATTTGATTCCCCCAATGATTTTACATTATCAACACATTACCCTTGTCGCACCTTTTAAAAGGTTTCACTTTTAGAAGTTCTAATATGCGATTGTCGATGTTGCAATATTTTAATGCATCGATCTCCTCTAAGCTTTGATATGCGATGTGCGATCGCTGACATGTGGTTGCTGATACGCTGGATGCTCTAGTGGGTGATCACCAATCTCTGATATTGATGGACCTCCGATATATCGAACCTTTGATATGAGATGTGTCGATATGCCATTCCGCTCTGATATGCGATCGCTGATCTCCGATGTTGTTGGACCTCTGATATGCGATCTCTAGTATCGGACCTTCGATATTCCTTCTTTCCTAAGGGTTGAATCTTTGAAGCTTTAGAAGACCATATATTTTGATCCAGAAGTCCCTTTTTGGGCTTCCACATATCGTTTGAAAGCTTGTTCATATCACTTTCCAATGAAGAGGATCCGATGTGGGCTTTGAGTCCTCCTGTGGCTTGGAAGATGATTGCAAGCGTCTCTACTATTTTTCATTTTTTTGACATCATTTCGTACCATTTGAACAATTTTGCGGTAGGTGATAACATCTATCTTGTCATAAAGTCTGTCAGATTGGGTATAAGCAAGGTCCAAATATTGGGCATGAGAAATTACTTACTCTTTAGTTACAACTTCACCCTTAACGATGTATTCAGTTATGGATGGTAATAGATACATACAAAACCATTCAGCTAAACATTGATTAGGATCAAATGTTTTAACCAAACGATGATGGCGTCACCACTCATGAATGTGATTGGTAAAATGATTGGAATTAGTTTTCTTGAAATATTTTAAAACTTCTGTTCCAATTTCATATCGAATGGGTAACTAGAAATGTGTTAGGAACGTAGTCATTGAAGTGCTGAAGTTATTGAATGAAGTTAGTGGTAATTCAATATACTATTTCAATGCCGTATTTGTAAGTATTCGCTGGAAAATACGTAAATGAATAGAGTCATCATTGAGGGAGTTTGAAGAACACCACAAATGATAAGTCATAACGTGTGTGGATGGCTCTTCTCCAGGATTTCCATTGAATTTTGGGATATCATTAGGAAATTTAGTCAGAATAATCAACCACCAAGGAGAATGAACAACATGATCATTGGTAAGCCAAGTCAAATCTGGAAACTCGAGAATTGCTACGAATGTCAACTACTTGTTGAAGTCTGACAGAGGATACCTCGGATAGAAGGGGATAGCTTGAGCAATAGGTATTTGTGCTCCATAATAAGGAGGGTTTGGACAAATAGGTATTTGCGTCACATAATAGGGAGGATTCAGATAACCAGAATACAGATAACCTTTCTTCCTAACTCCGATATAACTTTGCAAATGTTGAAATGGATGAGTTTGGACATGTTGGCCTTGATAAGGCACTTGAGGGATACTTTTTTAAGGTTGATCTTGTTGCCATATGGGATTTTTCATCATCTCAACACAAGGTGGATTTTATTGTGGCTGTGTTGTACCATACACATTCTGACCTACTTGAATTTAAGGAATACCCTATCCAAGCGGTGGCGAGTGTAAGACATTCTGAAGAGGCTGGGTAAGTAGAACCTGAAGGGCACCAGATACTGGAGAATGGGTCGAGTCAAAAAAGTGGTTTGTAAAGGTTGACTTACATTCACTTGAGCTTGAACAGGTTGAGGTGCAGATTGATAAACAGGAAGTTGAGGCACAAATGGAACAAGTTGAGGTACTAATTGATAAATAAGATGGATCCACAACCAAATCAAGTTGCACGAGAAATGTAGTTTTCCAAACATTAGCAACCATTCTTGAATAAGGGAGACTTGAATAAGGTTGAGCACCAACTTGTGGTATACCAACAACAGGTTTCCTCCTTGCCAAAAGAGGAGGAGATGATGGAAGGAACTGACTCCCAAGAGGAGGGTTCCCGACATAAGGTGGATGGGGTTGGTGTAGGTGATCATACCCACTAGCGTAAGGGACAGTCTACTTCTCTATTGTAGGTGTAGGTGGAGGAGAAGGAAACGACTATGTGGCACTCATTGAAGAGGTTCCATACAAAATTTTGGAAGAGGATGACATGGGAGAGGTCCATGGACTGGATGTTGCGCTAGAAAATGTACGAGCCAACAATTGGTAACTAGGAGGGATAGATGGGCCACCATACAAATGTGTCTCTATCGATGTTACAAACATGGATGAGGTTGCAACATGGGTTTTCTCAACCATAGAGGTGGATACATGCTGGGATACCATAGCAGATTCAGTCATGGTTAAATTTCTTAAAAAGCATTGTCATGGGAAACTCTAAGGTGAGTTAAAAGGAGACAAACCAGATAAAGAAGTTTGTGATGGAGTATGAGGAGGAGGAAGAGAATAAGTCTGATAAATATGGATCCTTCTCAAATTAACATGAGAAGAAGGATAGGGTTCTTCCTCGATAATCTATTCAATACTCACAAGACCAGGTGGAAGAGGTTCACCATGGGGTCCAAGATAAATAGATTGTGGTTGAGTCTGAGACAGAGGAAGAGAAGAAGAGTTTGAGACATAGGAAGAGAAGAAGAAGGTCTTGAGGTAACAGGTGTAGATGACTGAGGTGCCTCCAATAGTAAAATTTTGAGTCAGTTGTCTTTGATTCAATATAATTAGGTTCAATGACCTCGGGTAATGAAATCTCAGGTGCTTTTGTTTCCACTGTATTAGATTCACTAACAAAAGCAAAAGTAATCTTGGGCTCAATACTCATTGGGAAAGATCATTCTGGTGGATCTACCTTAGATAGAGGACTAGAAGGAGTAGCTCCCAAAGTATCATATTTAGTACTTTGTGTTTTCTTGTTCTTCTGATGATTTCTAGTGTGAAAAACCCTGAACCCGGAATCCCTACTACAAAAACTGATGTTGCTTCTCCTACTTGTTAATCCATACAAGTTATTTACTATGTTCTATGGTAAATATCGAAGTAAATACAACTGCAACATTCACTATTTAAAAACTAATATGTCGAAACAAGAAACTGTACAAGAGATACAACACATCTACACAATTATTTTTGGACAAATGTCCCTAGAAAAACCCAATTCGGGAAAATTGGTGCAACAACTCTGAGGGTTTTATTATTAAGCAGTAGTAATTTCTGAGCACAATTTGTTGAATGCCCAACTAACTATCCTATACTAAGAAAAACTGGACAAAAAAAGTAGTGAGACACTCTCATCCTATCACTGGAAGAATCTGACCCTAATCTCACTAGAAAGAGGCTTTGCGTCCCTTCTGTGTTAGCCTCTGTGTAGAACTACGTCAACCCTATGCAGTTTCTGCATCACCTTTGCTGGAGACTGTGGTACTCTTCCTTTTGATCCTTTGCTGCTTGGAAACTTTGATTTTTGGCCTCCTAATCTCAGACCCTGACTCCCAGATTCTGAAACTCAATTTCCTCAATAGGAAATTCGATCTCCCTCTAGGCTCTGCACTGCCACTCCTTCAGCACTGCATGGGCCAACATCAACCTCTCTCTGGATGTTTTTATGTCCTCTCTGCCTTGTACTCTCTGGCCCAGGAAAATACTCCTCACCAAATACTATCCCTGCCCCTCTCTACAAAAGATCATTATCGAAAATCTTTCTCGCAACTACTCTACTTAAGAAAATCAAACTTCTGATGTCCCCTCTGTGTGTACTCCAAGTGCCCATCAAGACTTCTCTTATAATCCTCTCGTTGATTAATCAACGACCCAAATTAGATTTTAATCAATGGCTAGGATAATATTGACTTGATATTTGCCTTCTTCAACAAGTTTCACCCATAGTTTAGATTAATAACCTTTAATTATTTTAATTTCCCAAGTTTAGACTTAGGGCCCCATTAAAAACAATTAATTATTTAATAAAACTGTCTCCAAGAGGAATTTACCAAAACAATTTATGGGTATTGGAGAATACATATGTCTAAACCTCCTTGCAAAATTTGAGACTTAGAGCACATATGATGCTACTATAAATCAACAGCCAAGAGTTGCCTCAGGTGGTAGAGAAGGCTTATTTTTCATTCTACGGGAATGATGGAGTGGGGGATATTTTTATTCCACGTTGGCTTAATACATTTTAAACATTAATAATAAAAAAGAAAACAAAAAGGGTATTTTAGGAAAAGAGTTTACCAAGAAAACATGAATTGTAATATAGAACCTTGGAGAACCAATGATTTACGTGTGGGTAGGAAATCTCCCTGAATGTTGTGTTCGGCGTATCACGGTATAAAACATGACTAACTTGGTTACATATGGTGACGATAACAACATATGGTGGACTTCCAAAATATACTAAATGGTACATGGAAGTGTAGTCTGTGTTAGTGTTGTCCAATGAGTAATCATACAATGAGAGCATTCCCATATACTTTTCATGCATGGAGTGTCATCCAATATACCCGAAAGTACGTGGAGAACGGTTTGATACACTTATGTACATGGAATGAGATTTCACCCTTAGGATGCAACGCTAGAAAGAAACGAAAGCTCCTATGTTTATAGACACCAGAACGCATCTATAGCCTAGACCTCTAAGTGTTTGTGTTAATGTTACAAATGCTCCTTAGGTTGGTTCAATAAATTTTATAGTTGATCTTGAATTAAGTTTCAATTTTCAAGGCTCACCACAAAATTCACCTGAATATCCTAAAAAACGCAAACTAGGATGATGAAATGAAATTTTTCTTCAATGAAAATCTGTCTACGGGAGGGAAGAGAACAAAGAGTATGCAACATACAAGAAGCAACAAACAAAATCTATCAAGTGCAATTCCCCTAATGAAATTGTTCCAATTCCAATTCAAACACAAAACCCTATATGCAATGCAAATAATTTTTTCTTTTCAATTTGACTTAATTTTCAAAATGACATGGAAACTAAGATGCATTCTTAATCAAAGACAAAAGAAACTATTCAGAATGATGACTGGAACACCAATTCCTTCAAGCATTCAATGATCAAACAATCAATTTGTTAATGACCTGATGACAAGAACAAATTAAAATTCAAACAAATTCTTATCAAAGGAACTCAAAACCAAAAGCAAGCAATATGAAGGCTTTTGAGGGACCAAAACACACTCAAGGACAAAGCTGGAACAAAGTTGATCAAAGAGAAAACCATAAAAAGGAAGATTTTTGCATGAAACAAGGGTCAACATAGGTATTGAAGGGGGACTAGTGCTCTACAATGTAGGCCCATAGAAGGCTGGGGAGTGCTACAATGCTCTGTCTCTAGACTAGGGGGAGCATTGCAATGCTATGTCTCCATAACAAGGGGAGTGTTGATCAAGTTATGCCAGTTTATGACTAAAAAAATCCAATTGAAGCTCAATGAAAGGTCTTCCTAGGGTCAATTTAGACTGAGTAAGACAATCCAGGTATGAACAATAGGATAAGAAAGTACTAGGGACAAGGAAACCACTAAGAGAATGAAGTGATCCCCAGTGGATTTTCTAATTTATTATGTAGAATTTATGACTGTGGACAAAAGTATCTTCTGTAGACCTAGTGGACTGGTCTAGAACAACAAAAATCAAATACTAAAAAGGTTTCCTTAGATAAATTGAAGAATGGAAAGAGACTTACTTGGAATTCATCGCAAGCTTCACTCTTCTCTCGTCTTGTAAGCTCCAATTGTAGTTTTGATTGCTATAATTAGAACCTGCACATTCAATCAACACAACCCAAATATCTATGACATCTATGTAGCATAATCCAATTACTCTATTCAATGGATCAACAAGGAATTGAAATATATGAATGTAAACATAACATAACACATATAGGAAACAACTTGTTGTGGCCACAACCACCACCCTATCAAAACCTGCCTTGGTAGCAATTTTGAATGGGTCCCCTAAAAGTTGATTCTTTCACCTCTTTGAGCGATCTGTTTTATTCCAGAGACTTTAACTTGTTGTCGAGCCAAATATTCAATTCTTAATGGTAAAGCCCCCCTCTTTAAACATCTTCCACATGAACCATTTATAACACTTTCTAGCCCTTCATTCATATCCTCCATCGGCACCTTTTCAACCCACAAAAACCTTCCATCGAACCTTCATCTCCATTATGACTCTTTATAATAGAAATACTCAAAAAAATGCCTAAATCACCCCTTTTCGCCTATCAGAATCAACACTAAGGCATGATACGTACCACTATACTCCGGACCCGACAGCATTATTAACCATCTTATATAAATATCGGGTTTGGAGCCCCATCGCATGTCGCAATCGGCCAAGTCCTAAGGCTATGTATATAAAAAGAGCACATGTCTTCCAGACCCGGTGGCTCTATTAATCGCAATATATATATTAGCGAGTTCGGAAACATATCGCACATCGCTATTGGTGGGTCTGGGGCTTATATAAAAGGCACACCACTATACTCTGGACCCGATGGCATTATTAACCATATTTCATATATATATCGGGTCCAAAGCCATATCGCATATCGCTATTGGTGGGGTCCGGGGTCTATATATAAGGCACACTGCTATCACCTAGAGCTACAAATGATTATAGATCTGGCCAGCCATAATATTTCAAGTCCAGCCTAATGGCCGGATGCGGGTTTTCCGTATATTCTTTTGTTTTTTGAAAAACATTAAAGTCGGGGTTTTTCAAAGGGAAAACTTATGTTGCGAATCTGAAGGGATTATTAAACACGACTCATATGCATTTCAGGTCTGCCTCTCCAATCCTGCACCATTGATCTACCCTTCGTGGATCCAACGGTCCATGCAAATTTCGGGTGAACAAGTAGCTCGAGGAATACCCGACTGAAAAGCAGTATCCTCTTTCCTCCTAGCTGCTACGTGTTGTTTGAAGAGTGGAATCAGGGGTCTTCCTCGCAACACAAGTTACCACTTAGACCCCTTCCGAAATACCATCTGGTTCTGTGTTATACGACAATTTTCAATGTAGATTGAGTTTACGCTTGCGAGACTTAATCAATGTGTGAATTAGAAAAAAGGGGCCTATTCCTTCACATTTATTCCTTCTGATGTAATAAACGTTCAATGAAGGCAAGACTTATGTTTTAAAGAATTTCCATCGTATTTTCATAAGCATGACTGGTGTCTATTATCTCTGCAGGCAAGGAGTAAAGGATGCATAAGTGGATCCGGAGAACTCATATATGCGGGTGTATTCTGTTGAAAGAGCCGGCCTTTGGCATTCTCAGTCGGTTTCCAGGTGTTGCCTGTGTATTCCGAAAGCGAAATTGCCCCAGATCTCATCATGAAGAGATGACACGTAGTCATCCTCTTCTAATCAACATCTATTCATTTCCCCAATAAATGAAGCGATTCAGTGACAGAAAATGCCCTCTACGTGTCAGCAGTGACACTGATTGTTCTACATCTGTGTATTTTGAACTGTATATTGAAGAGAACAGGGGGAAGGTGAAAGGGTTAAGGGAAGACCGAGAGTCATTTCCAGCTGCATAAATATTCCCTTCGGATAGGAGAAGGGGGATTTTTGTTTGGAGAAAACGGCTTTTATTTATTGTGAATAAAGAGGACTGTTTGGTTCAAGAAGGAGCTGGTGTTTCAGATTTATTTTCCTTGTCTCACATATGTTTAGAATCAGTGTGTTGTTGCTGGCATGAAGATAAATGTGATTTTCTTTGTGCATATTGTTAACTACCAGTTCATGGTTGTTATTAGTTATTTTAATGTAATTCAATGGCATTGATAATTCATGAAAGGTTGTTGATTCCAGACTTTGTTAAACATCAATTGCAAGCTTTACATCTATAAAAAGGAATGTGTATTCCTGTATGAATGATTGGATTGCAATTAAGAATTGATGTAGCCTTGTTCTTATGTGAACTAGTAATTGATTCATTTAGACTTGGAATTCATATATGATGTTTAACCTCTCTTTTGTCATGCTCTTGCAGGATAGATTAGGATAGTTAGGACATAGACTAGAGTAGTTAGAAGAAGTATAGATAGGATTCAATACATAGAGGTTAATTGTCTTATTTTGTTGATTTAGTTGAAGTCTTCTTCCCAGAAGCAACCTTTCAACACATTTAACAGTTTATGTGCTCCCTTAAAACACGTTGGAACTAGCCATTCCAAACGAAAGCAGGTCTAATTAGGGTCTATGATCGGGTTAGTTCCCCTTGTTGGTATAGCGAAAATTTGCCATGTCAACAAATCAGCGCTAAAAGGAAGGCCTGAACCGTCATCCATAGCTTTTTATGATTTCATATATAGATGTCGTGCATGGACTCGAAAAGATTACTGCATGGATCGTGAAGGTCGAAAACACCCTTCCTCTCAGTTGGAAAAGCCTCATTTCGAAGAAGAGACATTGTGGGAGTATCATGTCACTCAGGAACAACAAGTCAGAATACTTACTTGGGCTTACGCTCGTTCCCTCTCTCAACTCCCCATATTTCACTCTTTACCTCCGACAACTAAAAGAAAGCCAAGGATCTGTTCCATAAACGAAGAGACATCTGGAGCCATGTCTCTTGAAGATATTGTGCTTGAATCCTTGCAAAGTATTGACACTCCCTGGGAAGAAATTCCTGAAGATCCACCCTCTGAAGGTAATCCCTGGCCTGATTTGGGAAGTCTTAATAAAGAAAGCCTTGAAGAAACCTTCAACCAGAACATCCCTATCCATGTTATGGCTAACATTCCTCTACCGGGTGGAAACCAACTCCCACCTCCTCTGAGAGCACCCCCCCTGGCTTGCATAGGATGTTGTAGTGGTACCTGGGCAGTAGCATCCCTTACCCAAGAATGTAGAAAGGGTACTGCCTAAATTTGACCCTGAGTGGGCAGACACTGCTGATAACCATATTCACTCTTTCTTCATGGTTGTCCGCATGATGGGGGTAGTTGATGAAGATATAGTATGTCGCCTATTCCCTTTTACTCTGATTGGTGCGGCCTCCACATGGTACTTTAGCTTGAGAACATGATCGATCACCTCATGGGCTGCCTTTCAACAGGCCTTCTTATACAAGTATGGTGATGACAAAACACCTGCGGCCTTATTTTTAGAACTATCCCATTTTAAAATGGAAACCAAAGAAAAGGTCAAGGACTTTAACTTCCAGTTCAACACCTTGTTCAAGAGAATCTTGGATAACGCTAGACCTACTGAGGAGGTGCTCATGGAATTCTACATCACTGCTCTCCCTGTCCCTACTGCGATGTGGGTCAAAAGGAGTAATGCACAAACCTTACAGGGTGCTATCGATGAAGCAGTAAAAGTCGAGAATGAAATGAGCAGTATCACAGCATGTCATCATACAACCAGAGAAAATAAGCCTCTCAGTGTTCCAAGAAGAATAATGGGAGCGATAACAAACTGGCTGAGGGCAAAGAAAGGGACACCACAGATGCAGAAGGTTTGCATTGGATCATTAAGAAATTGACAAACACGGTCATTGATATGAAAAGGAATTCTGCAAAGACTACAAGTGGGAATGGAGGAGAGTATAACAACAGAAAACCTTTCAAGCCTTTCTATCATAAGAAGGCAGAGGGTGGTCATGGTCCACTTGCACTGCCTGCTCCACCCAATGAAGGGAATTTAAATACATAAGAGCTGGCTCTTATCAGATCGCTCCTTAACCAAGAAGAACCTATAGTGGAGCTAGAGCCAGAACAAGAAGATGAGGAAGAATACCAAGTAGAAGAGCCCTTGGAAGAAGAATCTCAAATCAACGTACTGTGGGATTTCTACACAAATGAGAACGATGATGACCAAGGAGACAGTATGGCAGAAATCCACACACGAAGCAAGGAGCCACTTGCGGGTGTGATACCTGTAGTTTAGACCAATAAAGATGTTCGCCCTTTGAAGGCACCCGCTCCTAAAGTTCCTATTGAGAAGGTTAGACCAAGTGGTCAGTGCAAGAATACCCCAGTGGAAAGCCATCCAGAGAAAGATAATATGGCTCCCACTGCAACAAAGGCGACTCAAAATGGTAAACTCCCACCTAAGAACAACAAAATTGGTATGTTTACTCTGCCCTATCCTGTTTATAACATTGATTACAATATTATGGATGATCTCAAGAAATATAGGGCTAATATCACATACTTTGATTTGCTAAAATTAATGCAACAAAGGGATCTACTCCTGAAATCTATGAATGAGTGGAACTGCAAAGTTCCCACCATCCCAAGTAGCCAAACCAAGAAGTCAGTGTCCAGACCTGTCAACACCTCCATTACAGCCCAAATGCCATCAGCTACGGAAGCCACTCTGTCCAAAATGAATCGAAAACCCCAAGATGTCAGTGCAGCCATAATAGGGAGAAAATCAAAATACATGACTCCACCTTTCCTTATCACATTTGAAATCCTCAACATGAACGTACACAATTGCTTGGTAGATTCCGGTGCCTCGTCCACTATGATGCCTTATGTTGTTGCTAAAAGACTGCATGCGATAGCCGATAAAACTGGGACTCGAATTATGTAATCGGACAGGACAAATGTGAAGGTAATTGGAGAGTTGAAAGATGTGTTGATTCGGATGGCTACTAAACCACAATATACACAAGTCATTGATATAGTGGTATTCGATATACCCTAGGCTTACGGAATGCTACTTAGTAGGGACTGGTTAGAAAAACTGAATGGATACTTCTCTACTGATTGGTCCCATCTCTTGCTACCTCAAAGGGGGAAGGGTCATATGTTGAGAGTTGATCGATAAAGATACATGAAATATGTGGTGACAGAACTAAATGGCCCCAATGCACCTGTGATGTTTACCAACTCTATCCTTGGGAATTATAGTTTCAATGTGTGCGCTACGGAAACTTGTTTTGGAGAATTCCATGCAGAAACAATCGAAGAAACTGCAATAACCGTACAGTGCGAAGCTCTCCCCTGTAGTCCAACCGATGAACCACCCTGTAATATATTAGATGATAGGGATAATTCTTTAGAAAGAAATTCAGTTGATGTAATATTAGACTCTATATTTTTTACACTCTATTATGATAGCTCTAACTGCCTAAAAGGTGCAGGTGCTGGGAGCATTATCATTAACCCACAAGGGGACCAACATTCAATGACCAGCCGATTGGAGTCTGCATGCACCAACAACACGGCATAATACAGAGGCTTGCTACAGGGCTTGGAAAAATCCATTGATATGAAGGTGAGAAATCTCAAAGCTTCTGGTGACTCACATACAATTGTGGACCAGGTAAGGAAAAGTATACATTACAATTCACCACACTTGGGAAGATACCACCATGAGGTATGGAGCTTAATTAACAGTTTTGATTCTTTTAATATCATCCACATACCCCGATGGCAAAACCAAGATGCAGATTTGATAACTGGTATGGCTGCAAAACCTTTGCATGATCTTAGATTAAACAAGAATAAATACTATGTTGAATTAATTTTCAAGCCATCTGTACCTGATAACATCTCAAATTGGCAGGTATTCAAAGGTGGCGAGTAGATCCTTGAGCTCCTGCATTACGGGAAGACATTCAGAAATGAACTCGTTGATGGAAAGGAGCATGGCAGGCTTATGAATGAGAGTAAAAGCGAGGTAATATCTTTCACTGAGAAATCTATTGTCAACAGGTTTGGCATCCCTAATGCTCTCATGTGTGATAAATCTTCTTATTTTTCATCACTAAAGTTGTCCGAATTCACTATATATTAATCAATTCTCATAAGATATGCATCAAGCTATTACCCCCAGGGAAACGGAATCGCAGAATCCTCAAATAAAAACCTCATCCACGTAATTTGTGCATCTGTCACCAACAACCAGAGGAATTGGCACAATGCTCTAACGAATGTCGTCTGATCTGATAGGGTTACCCTAGAGGGTGGGCATGCGATTACAACATTTATGGCTAGGCCCATTCCAAGTCGAGGAAAAAATTGGCAAGGGAACTGACAGATTGAAAATTCTAGAGGGAGACATTGAGAAACTCCCTGTTAATGGCCAACATCTCAAGAAATACTTCCAGTAGCTGCCACATGGTGGTTACCTCCTGAGTAGGTTAGAATTCATTCTATTTTTGTTGTTAGTTTAGTTACATTTCCGTCTTTTCTTCTCTTGTTTTGCTGCAAAGTTTTTTCCTTTTGTTTTGAATTGCAATCCTTTTCAGCCAACTGATTTCGATCCTCCAGTCTTGTTTTTTCCTTTTTCAGATTGCCCCCATTCACCACCTTC
The DNA here is from genome assembly GCA_000404065.3 of Pinus taeda. Lineage (NCBI taxonomy): Eukaryota > Viridiplantae > Streptophyta > Pinopsida > Pinales > Pinaceae > Pinus > Pinus taeda. Next base: position 73,098 of record APFE031398837.1, read on the forward strand.
AGCTTTTGCCTCCTTCATAAACCTACTGATGGTTCTGTTGATCCTAAATCCATCATTACCTTGCAAATAAAACAAATTTCCAATGAGCCCATGAGAACTTGAAAGTTAGCCGTAGAATTCAAATCGAAGCCATTCATTGGCATCTGTTTGGAACTAGGTAAGATCTGTTGATAACTTGGATGCCTAGAGCATGTAGGGGCATATTTATAAAACAAAAAATGTGTAACTACATCTGGACTATCATGGAGGAATGCTGCATTTTAAAATCCCATTCAGACCTAGCCTATACTTGCTTGTAAGGTTTGCAGTCATTCTCCATTGGTCCCATCCACCACACTAAGTTTTCCAATACCTGTCATCTACAAGTGAACCTCCTTTCATGGGCTAAACTCACTGTCATATACCCTGTGTCAAATCCAATTGTGCTCTAGTCCTTGTGCCTGAAATTGGAAGGAATTATTTAAAAGAAAATGAAATGTCAAGTCCTTGTGCCAATCTGGAAGGACAGGTTATTTGGGAAGCCGGGTAGAGTAAGGATTGTTTCTGGGCTCAGGGTACCGGTTGACATAGCAAGCCCAACCTTTCTTAAGCGGTTTAAAAATATGCCATGATCCATGACTGCACCCCATTCAATCATATGAAAATATAGCACTAAAATTCTTATATAAAGTGCAGATAAACATATCTACATCAAGTTTGATGAGCAATAAAGAGTTGAGGTACACACCTGAATAGGTATTAACAGACTAGTGATGGCCTCGAAAGGATTTTTGAAAGTAGGAAACAGGTAAAGGAAGGTCAATAAATTCCATAATATTACCATTGGAGAATGCCTGTCAAAACCCTATCAGTAGGTAGAAGCTATTTGTCTCTATCCCACCCGAAGCAATTAATGTTGAAGTGGAACCCATGCCTGTCCATCTATACAGTTTGCATTTCAATTTTATCTTAACACCCTCATGTTTTATTGATCCATGGTTTATTTGGAAATAGAGATAATTGGTTCGCCCAGTGGTTCACCATTTGTTGTGGCCACAACCACCACCCTATCAAAACCTGCCTTGGTAGCAGTTTTGAATGGGTCCCCTAAAAGTTGATTCTTTCACCTCTTTAAGTGATATGTTTTATTCCAGAGACTTTAACTTGTTGCTAAGCAAAATCTTCAATTCCTAATGGTAAAGCCCCCCTCTTTAAACATCTGATGCATGATCCATTTATAGCACTTTCTAGCCCTTCATTCATATCCTCCATCAGCACCTTTTCAAACCTCAAAAACCTTCCATCACACCTTCATCTCCATTATGACTCTTTATAATAGAAATACTAAAAAAAAAATGCTTAAATCACCCCTTTTCGCCTATCAAAATCAACACTAAGGCATGATGCGTACCACTATACTCCGGACCCCACAACTTTATTAACCATATTATATAAATATCGGGTCCGGAGCCCCATCGCATGTCGCAATCGGCCAAGTCCTAAGGCTATCTATATAAAAAGCACACCTGTCTTCTGGACCCGATGGCTCTATTAACCGCAATATATATAATATCGAGTCTGGAAACATATCGCACATCGCTATCAATGGGTCTTCCGAAGCCATATCGCATATCGCTATCGGCGGGGTTCAGGGTCTATATATAAGGCACATTGCTATCACCCAAAACCGTTGATGATTATAGATCTGGCCATATATTATTTCAAGTTCGACCTAATGGCTGGAGGCAGATTTTCCCGTATATTCTTTTGTTTTTCGAAAAACATTAAAGTCGGGGTTTTTCAAAGGGAAAACTTATGTTGTGAATCTGAAGGGATTATTAAATGCAGCTCATATGCATTTCAGGTCCACCTCCCCAATCCTCCATCGTTGATCTACCCTTCGTGTATCCAATGGTCCATGTGGATTTTGGGTGAACAAGTAGCTCGAGGAATACCCGCCCGAAAAGTGGTATCCTATTTCCTCCTATCTGCTACGTGTCATTTGAAGAGTGGAATCGGGGGCCCTCCTCACAATACCGGTTACTACTTAGACCCCTTCCGAAATTCCATCCGGTTCTATGTTATATGATGATTTTGAATGTAGACCGATTTTACGCTTGCGGGACTTAATCAATGCCTGAATTAGAAAAAAGGAGCCTATTCCTTCATATTTATTCCTTCTAATGTAATAAACGTTCAATGAAGGCAAGACTTATGCCTTAAAGCATTTCTATCATATTTTCATAAGCATGACTGGTGTCTATTATCTCTGCAGGCCAGGAGTAAAGGATGCATAAGTAGATCCGAAGAACTCATATATGTGGGTGTGTTCTATTGAAAGAGTCGGCCTTTGGCATTCTCAGTCGGTTTCCAGGTGTTGCCTGTGTATTCCGAAAGCGAAACTGCCCCAGATCTCATCATGAAGAGATGACATGCAATCATGCTCTTCTAATCAACATCTATTCATTTCCCCGGGAAATGAAGCGCTCCAGTGATAGAAAATGCCCTCTATGTGTCAACAGTGACACTGATTGTTCTACATTTGTGTATTTTGATATGTATATCGAAGAGAACAGGGGGAAGGAGAAAGGGTTAAGGGAAGACCGAGAGTCATTTCCAGCTGCATAAATATTCCCTCTGGATAGGAGAAGGGGGCTTTTTGTTTGGAGAAAACAACTTTGATTTATTGTGAATAAAGAGGACTGTTTGGTTCAAGAAGGAACCAATGTTTCAGATTTATTTTCCTTTTCTCTCATATGTTTAGAATCAATGTGTTGTTGCTAGCATGAAGATAAATGTGATTTTCTTTGTGCATATTGTTAACTACCAGTTCATGGTTGTTCTTGGTTATTTGAATGTAATTCAATAGCATTAATAATTCATGGAAGGTTGTTGAATCCAGACTTTGTTAAACATCAATTGCAAGCTTTACTTCTATAAAAAGGAATGTGTATTCATGTATGAATGATTGGATTGCAATTAAGAATTGATGCAGCCTTGTTCTTATGTGAACCAGTAATTGATTCATTTAGACTTAGAATTCATATATGATGTTTAACCTCTCTTTTGTCATGCTCCTGTAAGATAGATTAGGATAGTTAGGACATAGACTAGAGTAGTTAGAAGAAGTATAGATAGGATTCAATACATAGATGTTAATTGTTTTATTTTGTTGATTTAATTGAAGTCTTCTTCCCAGAAGCAATCTTTCAACACATTTAACAGTTTAAGGGGTCCCTTAAAACCCATTGGAACTAGCCATTCCAAACGAAAGCAAGTCTAATTGGGGTCTGTGAACGGGTTAGTTCCCCTTGTTGGTATAGCGAAAATTCGCCATGTCAACACAACCTACTCCTTGTATTAATAGAAATGGAGAGATCTCACAAACCAAATATAGGAACTAATCTTGTAGAGATCTCCCCAAGTTTATTTGTCTTTCCTTGTCACAAATCACACCTCTATGTCAGCCTTAATGGATGAAGATGATGACTGTCTTAGATTCAAAGCGGCAACATGAGGGCATGATTAGTCTCCTAAAGCCAACCCATAGCTTGTGGATGGTGGTAAATATATAGGTGAGGGAGGTAGTTTAGGAATTCTTCTCCATTTACCAATCTAGGCTTGAGATCCACTTAAGAGGGGAAGATGAGCTCAAGGGAGAAGAGATGAAATCTCCAAGGTAGGATCAGATAGGATTCAAAGTACTTATCCAAGGGAAATGGTTAAACAACCTTTGGAAGCTTCAGGATTCTTTTTCATTTTCTAGAATTTGTAGAATCAGTGCATACCCAACAAGGGACAACCTGCTGCTAATCAAAGTAGGTGCAGAAGAGAGCAACCTGCTACTGAATGCAGGTCGCTAAAGAGCCAAGGTGTGATGGGCCTTAAAAACACTGAAATGAGGCAATCAATATTAGAACTCATGGATTTGGGAGAGTCGTGCTTAGGGATTTGTGTAGGGATGATGACAAGGTGTTTATGGATGATGATTGATCCAGATTGTAGGCCTATTGACCAAATATGACAAAATGGCATATTACATGGATCTCAAATTCAAATCATCATCTCAACAAACATCAAATGAACACAAGGCAAATATAAACCTTATACCTCCAAGTCTGGGGGAGACTTGAAAGTGGCTACTCATATGAAGAAATGACCTACACCATCATGTTCCTTGTGAAAAACCATGAAATCTGAGTATAAACACAACCCCTTTCTATCTCGATCAAAGCTAGGCTCCTTGGTAATCTTTTAGATTCCTCACAAGATTCTCTTCTGGACATGGGAAAAAATCCATTACTCAAATGAAGAAATGTACTGCACCATCATACTCCTGGAAAAATTTTGATTCAGATGAGAATAAACTCGGCATATTTCTGACACTGTAAAAAAAATCAGCCCCTAGGGAATCTCCAAGATTCCTCAATGATTCTGTATAAAGGAATATTCCCCTATAGTATTCTCTCTTGAAAACTGTGCCCTTTGGATCAACGCAGTCTCATCTGTGGTTCCTTCATTGGTCCAGTTGAATGGGAAATTTGGGTTTATATATAATAATAAAAAATGGCATTGTTTCCAAAGCCCATGACTCGTCGGTTTGGTTGGCGGGCCTAGTTTAGGAAATTGGTTACAGTCAGGTCAGGTGGTCAAAATCTTCCTGCACAGTACAACATGTTTGTTTTTGTTGTGTTTGTTTGCGCTATTTTATATTGAATGGTTTTTTTTTCTTTTATGTGTTACATGGGGCCACTCGTAGGGCGGGCCGGTTGGCTTGGCTCGGCTGGTTTGATTCCCATCGGCCCCTGTTATGTTTGTGTAACAACCATGGCCTGTTGGGCCTATATATATGTGTGTGTTTTTGTGTGGTTCGAGGGGGACAATTCTGTTGGGTCTGTCCCTATTTTATATATATATATTATATATATATATATATATATATATATATAATTTGTTAATTCAACAAGTTGCATAGTCACCTATTAGATTTTTAGGGGTCATTGGAACGATTAAAGAGGTAACAATTTGGTCAGCCTTGACCATCATGCAATGTCAAATTATTGCTCCTTTCGTGGCCGCCAAATTTGGCTGGTTTTGCCAAATTCGGCAGATCTGCCAAATTTAGTTGATCCACCAGATTTGGTGAATCTCTACCTTTCGCTGGTGCTCTACTAAATTTAGTCAGTGGGGCCAAGTTGACCAAAACTTTGACTGTGAATATCTTGAGCATACGAAGTAGGATTTGAGTGTCGTCTGCACCATTGGAATCAAGATGAAGATCTCTACGTTTTGCTCCTAGTTTTGTTAAAATCTGAGGAATTTGATTTTTGAGCCTTTCTAGAGCCACCTGGATCATGTTTTCTCTCTCTTCCTGGTTGCAAATGGGCAAAGAATAAAATTGGTTGAACATAATGTGGAGAGCTCATGAGTAATGAAAACACAGTGATGACAATGATAATGATCATGTGTAGAGAGAGAGGGAAAAATCTCTCTATTTATAATGCTAAGATAGATATAGATATAGTCAAAACAATAAAATATTATTAGACCAAATCAAGATGTAACTATTAGGAGTATTTTATTATATTTAAGAGATAAAAAGATTCATATAATGGTCAAAAACCTTTATTAAGTAAACCAACTCAAAAAATAATGATTAGTTGAGTTAATTAAGAAAAATGGTTAAAATAATTAAAAAATAAAAATGACTTATTAGTTACCTTAAGGAGATATGACCAACGCGAGTTAGAAATAATTACTAAATAGTGGTTTAATAACTATTTCATAGGATAAATGTGTGAATATTAAGTAATAACAAATAAATAATGGTTTATTTAATTATCCCTGTGTAATGTGGTAAAAACGCGTTATAATTAATTACTAAATAGATATTTGATAATTACTTTGAGGGAAAGAAAAATGATTAAGGAATAATAAATAAATAATGATATATTTAAACGTGCTTATGGATGGGCAAAAATATTTTTAGTTATTTTCACAAAATGGGTAAATATGAAAATAACATGAAATTAATTAAATGAACTTCTGGGTTATTTTCAAGTGGATAAACTTAAATAATTTATGAAAAATGGTTCTCTAAATTATTTCCTAATGTGAAAGTGAATTTTTATGTATAACACCCATACTACATGGTGTATTTTGATCATCATAGTGGAAAATGGCTAGGTGATGACTTTTTAGGTGATAAAACACTAGGAAATACCTTATCTTGGAGTAACTAACAATTAGTGGGAAATAGAAATGTACATCAACATCAAGCATGCATAAATTCAACCATTTTCCATTTTATTATGTGACAAGATTCCTTAAAACTATAAATTAACTTACTTGTAATTTCAAAACCATTACACTATTATGATCCAACTAAACACAACTAATGTTTTAGAGACAACTCCCACTCAACTGTAGGCTCAATTGCATTATGTCTTTCTACAATTGGACAACCCGAACCCTCAATCAACTACCTCTGCCAGTGAATCCCTCCTCTCCTAGAATTATCATAGGAAAATAATCTTCACATCTTCCTTCTCATACATTAAACAAAAAAATTGTTCTAGAAATGGAAGAAAATTCTTCATGCACATAATCCATGGGTGTATCGTGTCTAATGTTACCATACTTTGTGATGAGCCCTAGTATTGCAACAAGAATGTTGCAAAACCCAAGGTTACCAACTTAAATTATCAACCTGGGGTTTGTACAAACTTGGAGGTGACAATTCTATATACAAAGTGGGTTAAGCTCTACTCATGTCACCCCCAGTCATTGAATCAGACTGAATTATGCAGAGACCACTCTTTCAACTAACTACAAAGAGAATTTGCATGAAAATACAAAATCCTACCTTAATTACAAGGGAGCGAAAATTATCCTAATTACATAAATGAGAGTATCATTCATTAGATGTAAAAGGCTAACTCTAACTGCAGGAAGGAAAGAGAAACTACTAGTTGCATAAATGAACTATGATACTGTACTTGCAAACCAATCAAATCAATATTCTACTTACAAAATGGAAATAATTAATTTAACTGAAAATTTCTTTGTCTTGGCTATGTGGGGTCTGACCCAGGTTCAGCGTTAGTTAGCCAAACAAATCCCTAGACTATTGGCCCTTTCAACATCAGCCCGAGGAGTGTGGATCGAAGTCTCATCCGAAGCAGCATGGGGGGATGCTAAAACCAATTTTCCGCACCCTGAGATGGTCGTGATGTCAGTTTATACCCTCTATTCCTATTTTCACGCGGGTCATTAGCTTTAGGGATCTATCAGTCTAGCCCTTTATTCTGTCCTTCAATACCTCCACAAAGGAGTACAATTAACCTTTGCGCAACCTTAACCCGTGATCCAGGTACTTTCACACTGCTATGACAGTGTGTTGTAGAGGCTCCCCAGTTATCTTAAGTGTTTTACTTATCGTATTAAACAATCACAATTAGTGTCACGTAAACTGATATTCTTACTTGCGTTCGATTAACTAATATAATCACATATATTCGCGCATCACCCAAACATTGTAAATTAAACCCAAAATGCAATATAACCAGATGCATTAACAAGAAATAAATACACAAAATTTGTAGAATACTTCTCTTTATTCATATCTTCAGATTATTGCAAAATCTATCCGCCCTACGCACACAATTGCAGGGGTACACGCACTCAACTACAAACTTCCACCTTAGGCCTCTGCGCACTCAGCTACATAGCCTCTACCTACGCTAAGACCCAAACACTTAGACTTATCTACCACGACTCTTCACTTCATTCTTCGAACTACAACTAAAACTACTTAGAGCTTACTTACTTGGCTCCTTTTTATACCATCCCATGGTCTGCAGACCATGGGTGGATCTTTACAGCCGATTTTACACTTTACAAAATAAGGGTGGACAACCCTTTATGACTCTTGACACCTTCGTGCTTCGCGACTACAAAATGCGAAGACTTTACAACTTTATTACACAATTGACCCAAAACATGGGCTTTTATCCCCAAAACTATCCTTAGGGGATCTCATTCTCAACAGACACCCAACAAAAACATGGTGACTTGTCCTCGAGTCACTCTGCAGGTGCAAAGATCTTGGCGTGAAGACCTCCTAGCTCAATCTGTATGACCACAACCTCGGCAGTGCACTGCGTGGCTACCTTCTTCGCTTCCTCAACCAACTGCTCGGTTGCTAGTCCTAAACTGCCGGCCTGAAGCTTCTGCTGAGTTGCTTGCAGATTTGCAAGCTTTCCATCAATAGAGGTCGTGACCGCATAAGCCTCGTCCAACTAGGGCTTCAAGCATGCACTCATGATTGCCTCCTTGTGCTTCACTGCATCTACCTATTCTTTCAATTGCTTGGCCTCCTGTAGCTTTGCCAGACTCTGCGTGAGTGTGACGGTTCACGTTGTACCTTTTACTTCGTCATAGCACTGCTACAACTCTTATGCTTCTCTCTCCAATTTTTGTACATTAGGTTCCTCCTGCAAGCTCGTCAGGACCTCGAACGACTGTTCAAAAATTTGTGTGCAATCTGCTACTACGCTGTCGACCGTCGTTAACACCTCTGTGACAGCGATTCCATGCTTCTCCTTTACTTCTGGCGGCTTTTAAGGTTTGGCCTTCAATTGTAACTCTGTAATCTGTAGGTCCAGCTCCAGCTGAATCCTAGCAATCTCTATGCGAGCGTCACGCACCTCTGTAGCAAGCTTACAGACGCGCACCTCGACTGTCTCTTCCTCATGAAATGCCAACTCTGGGACCATTCGGCATGCCTCCTCCACGACCTGAATTATATGCTTGTTTTGGTCAGTTAACTCGATCATGACGGTGATGGAAAAGTCTCGTTGTAGGGCCATATGTTCATTATTAATCCTCTACTCGCCGATTACCTACAAAGTGCGATGTTCATGGGCCCTTAGCTCCATGATCACTCCATCCTGTAATAGGTGGAGCGCCTCGCTAGGGAGTGCTGCCAAGTTCAACCCCACTCCCTTAAGGGCGCTGATAGTGGGCCTGTCATCTTCATTCTTCATGGTTAGTGCTCCATCTGGTAGCACTGTCGTGCTAGAGACCTTCATGCGCAACATCTCAACAACTTCTGAAGTGCCGATAGCGAGGCTGGTGGACAACAGGCCAGCTTGTGATGTGTGGGTTTGCAGCTCCTACAGACCTGTATGGATGGTGCCCAATAGTCGTTGATGTTGTTGTTCAAACTGTTGTAGTGCCTCTGCGGTTACATCCAACACCGTGTCTCCAATGTCATGCAAATCGCTCTTCGTGAGGGTGATTGGGTCCAACGACACCTTAGTGGCCTTGGATTTCTTCCTCGACCCTCCTTTCTCTTGTTCCCATGGGCGCTTGATGTAGGCCGACATTGCCTACAGCTCTGCATCATGCTGCTCTATTTGCTCGTCTGTTTCCTCCTCTATGTTGGGCGAAGGCAACCTCGCACCTTTATCAGAGCCCCGCTATGTTCCGCCTGTCTGCTTTTCTATCTATTGGGCAGTATCGCGCTCTACCTGGGCCTTCTCAGTGACCTCCTTCTTCCTCTTCTTGGCTAGTTGTGCCATCTTGAGCTTGGCCTCCTCCTTTTTTGCGTTGCGCGGTGGACGTGCTTGCCCCCACCGCCAAGTCTGATGTAGTGTGCCACTCTATTGGCCAGAAATCAAGTACTGCATTAATGGCATCATCTGTTTCCAAGTAAGGCAAGTCATACCATATCTGCACAGGGTCCTTCCCTGCCCTGATCAACACATGATGAAAGTCTGCCTTGAACTCCGCATACCCTTGCGGGTTGGAAAACAAAGTAGGCGAAAATCACGGTTTGCGATTGATATCCATGCGGATGTTCATCTCCATCAAGATCTAGAAGATCTTGCTATCTTTGATGCGCTGAGCATCCTTGGTTGCCCACAGCGAAGCGTACTTCGCTGCTTCTAGCAGGTCCAGCGTGACCGAGGGGAATTGACTATCTTCTCGCAGATCCCATGCTACAAACACAATAAACAGTAATAGCCACGCATAGTGGAAGGTATTTCTGAGCTCATGTACCTCGCAGTAGCTCGCAAGGAACTCACCGTGGAGATAGTGCACCCAATTGAACTGGACTCCTTTGGCGCACTGCGCTGCAAGAGCAACGACTGGTGCCGACACTTCATCTGCATGACACTTCCTCATAACTTTTCCCACCAAGATCTGCGTGGCCACCTTGACTATAGGGTCACTAATACTTGAGATGGCATAGCCTCACGGTTTCTTCACAAGCTTAAATTTCTCCTTCATGGCCTCCGTGAGGGCCTTCTCACTACCTTTTCCGCCAAATATCATGGCTGGATTTTCTCCTATGTAGGGCAACTATGTGATCCTATGGATTAATTCCAGCCATAAACACCTATCGTGCACCAAGCATAGCAGTTGCTTGATGACCAACAATGTAATGGGGGTGCAGTTGTAGTGCGAGAACTTCTCATGGTCAGCTAAGTCCCAATCTTCCAACTTTAATAGACGAACCCACCAACAATTGTTATATACCTAGGGGGGTAATATGGGGTACCGAGGGAGGTACCCAAGGTAATAATGTAATAATAGGATGGGCCATAGTAATAAATAAGGTGGTTAACCCATGTCATGTAAGGGACCACAAGTAGTTAATAATAATGTAAGGGGCCCATGGTATTAGTTGATGGTATGAGGAAACCACGGTAATGATGCATGGTATTGTATGTATGAGGCCTATATAGAGGCTAGAGACTCCACATGGAGGGATACGAAGAGAAGTATTCTTGTATGAATAAGCATATGGCTTGTGGAGTGTTCTCCTTCCTTAAGGAGTGAATGTATGGTGTTGTCGTACCTTAAGGGTTTGATCAATAAAGAGAAGCATTCTATCTATTTTGATCTTGTTATTTATTGGGTTATTTCTGTTATCATATATTTTTGGTTTAGATCTACAAAAAGTGGCATCAGAGCTACAACAATTGGTATCAGAACTACAACAACAATCTTGTTCGTCAATAGAGGGGTTTGCAAGGGGACCTTGTTATTGCCAATGTCCTTTGGAACGTTGGTCTTGCCCTGGCACAGAGGGATGTACTTAGTCAACCAAGTGATAGGGTTAGCACCCTGGACATCAACTTCCTCCATGTCTATCCCCAAGTCCTCATCATCCATCGGGATGTCTTCAATTTCTTCCTCCTCCGGCTCTAGGTTAATGGCTTTGCCTTTTTTTTGTGCGGTGGGCTTGTCCTTCGATGGGTTCCTTCTCGGCGACGCATGTACAGGGTGCTTTTCCTTTTTATCCTTCACAATCTTCTTGGTTGGGGTCAACTTCGATCTAGGTGTCTGAGGTGATTTGGGAACTTTAGCTAATACTTTTTCAACCTTCGGGGCAGCTACCTCTATCTCCCTAACAACCTCTGGCATAGCCTCCTCGGTTGTCACTACTTCTGTGTCCATAGATTCTACGGGTGTTGACATAACTCTACGCAATAACTCCTGTGTCTCCTTTGGAAATGTCTCAAATACTGAACTGGTTAGCAAAGCTTCGAAGTTCTGGCGGTTCATGTGCACCTGAGAGCTCAAAAACTCAATTCTAAAAATGCCAAGTTTTTTTTGCTAGGCAGCCACCTGTAATTTATAGGGCATTTTGAATTCAAATCCGACCGTTCCCCCCACATTTGGTTCATTAATGTCAGATTGGCAACAGATTTCCAAGGATCTTACCCATAAATTTTGTCTTAAACTTCGGTCATTTGATCTCATTTCTACTGTCAAATCATGAATAGTGACTTTAACGGTCACTTTCTGACTGACCTACTGGGTAGTGCAGCTCCCTTTGCATTGTCACGAACCCTGTGACATTTCCTCGCTTCGCACAATCCTCTAATCGTGCAACTCCCCAACCTGGGCAATGTAGTTTATAGTCCCACGCCTCCTTTCAGCTACCTAGAACGCTAAGACTATGCTACCCTCATATAGCCATTTGGCCGGATCATCGATGTATGGCTTCAATTGGATGCCATTCACCTTTCCTGGGAAGGGGTCTCCATTCAATTTAACCAACTAAATTGCTCCACAGCCGATAATCTCCTTAATGACATAGGGCCCTAACCAGCGCATTCTAAACTTCCTTGGAAATTTATCAAACTTACTATCATATAACAAAACCAGATCATTTACCTTAAAAGTGCCCAACTTAATGTGTCGATCGTGCCATGCTTTTTCGTGCTGCTTTTGGACCTGTTGGTGAAATCCAGCTAGAAATAGTTCTTCTTCAAGCTCAGCAAGTTGTGCGAGCCTCTCTTTCCTGTGAGTGCCGCTATTAGCAAACTAGCCACAATGTATTCCATGGACATCACTGCTTCAACACCATATACAAGCCTAAAGGGTGTCTGTCCCCTCAACGATTTGCAGGTCGTCCGATAGGCCCATAGAACTGTGGGTATGTGTAGGTCCCATTCACTTCGCTAAGTATTGCACACCTTGGTCAATGCGTTCTCCAACACCTTATTGAATGCTTCCACTGTCCCATTAGCCTATGGATGATAATGCGTGCTTTTCTAGTGATATACCTGAAATTCCTCCGTAAGCGCGCTGATTGTTTCGTTTAGAAAGTGCGTACCATGGTCGCTCATCAGAACCTTTGGACACCCGAATCGCATCAGTGGATACTCAAAGAGGAACTTCGCAGCAGTCACACTTGTGCAATCCTTCATAGGTTGTGCCTCTGCCCATCGAGTCAAATACTCAGTCGCAATGATAATGTATCGCGCTCCCGTCTTCTTTCCTTGGCGTTGAATGGGTCCCACAAAATATATCGCCCATTTCTCAAAGGGTTGTAACGTCATCTCTGGATTCAGAGGCAGCTCATCCCTCCACGATGGCCTGCTCGTCATTTAACACACATCACACGCCTTGTAGTAAGCTTTTGAATCTTGATGGAGGGTTGGCCACCACAACCCTACGCATAGAATCTTTTGCACTGTCACCCTCCCTGCATACTGACCTCCCACGACGCCCCCATGAGCGTCCATGAGGATATTTCTCCTTTCAAACTCTAGTACATATTGTCATAATACTTCATCAGATCCCATTTTGTACAGATACCCGACAATGATAGAAAATTTTGTTGCGCGCACCACTAACTCCTTCTGTTGGATGGTGTAACCTTCCAGGGCAGTTCCTGTCGTTATGAAGTGTATGATGTCTTCAAAGTGATCATCCATGACACGTATTGCAAATAGCTACGTGTCAGGCAATCCCTCCTCCAAATTTGTGGGCTCTTCCCCTGTTTGATGTGCGACAGATGGTCTGGTCTTGCGTTTAGTTGTCCAAGTTTCACAATAACCTCAAAATCATACTCTTGGAACAATAAAAACCACCTACAAATTCTCCCCCCAATACAGGCTTATGACCAGGTATTTCAATGCAGAATGATCCGTATTCATCTTAAAATTTCCACCCAGCAAATAGTGTCTAAACTTCTGGAACGCGTATACCATGGCTAACCCTTTGCGCTCGGTGGTGGAATAGTTCTTCTCAGCCTTGGATAACCTCCTGCTTACGAACGCTATAGGATGGTCCAGTTCTCCTATGCCAACCTGTGTCAGTACAACTCCCAGTGCTATACATGACACGTCTACATGTACATGAAAGTTCTTCTTCCAATTGGAGAAGACTAAAATCGACGCGGTGACCATTTTATCTTTCAATAAATCCAAGCTTTTCTTACAGTCCTCATTCCAACAGAACATGACATCCTTTTTCAACAACTTCTCCATAGGTGTGGTGATCTGGGCATAGCCCTTGATAAACTTCCTATAATACCTAGTATGTCCTAAGGTTTCACACAACTGTTTCACACTCCTCGACACCTCCAAGTTAAGTATCACTGCGATCTTCGCGGGATCTACCATCAGTCCCTGTCTACAAACCACATGACCCAGCAGGGTCCCAAAAGGAATACAAAATAGGCATTTCTTCAAATTGAGCGCAATCTGGTACCTTTGATAAGTATCTAGCATCAGGTGCAAACTTGCCACATGGTGTTTTACCTGCCCAAACATAGTCCAGTCATCAAAGTACACCTCCAGAAACTTATGAATAAATTCCTTGAATGCAGCGATGACTATGCGCGAAAAAATCGCAGGCACATTCTTCAATCTGAAAGGCATTACAGTGTGCTGAAAACATCCCCACTCAGTCGCGAAGGTCATCTTGCTTCTATCCACCGGTGTGACTTTGATCTAATGGTACCCAAATAACCCATTGGTGAAGGAGTACGCTTCCTGGCCACCTACATTATCCAATACCTTATCAGTGAACGGAGTCGGGAAAGGATCATGTACGCGAGCGTCATTCAAATTCCTGAGATCTACACATATCCTTATTTCATCCTTCTACTTCTTTTCCTATACCACCATTGGGCTTACCCAATCATATTCTTCTACGAGCTCAATGATGCCTGCCGCAAGCATCTTGTCTAGATCTAAGCAGACCTTTTCCTTATACTTCAAATTGAGGCGGTAAGGTCTTTGCTTAACCAACTTTGCATCAGGCTTTAACATGATCTTCATAATGCCCAGGTCTCCTATTATCCCTTTTAGCTTCGTAAACTTGGTAGGGAACAAATCGTAGTATTCGCGGAGCAATTCAACAACCTTATCCACCGTTGCGTCATGCCAGTTATCTCCAATCTTCGCGAACTTGGGCTCTGCCTCCGTACCAATATTTATTTGTTTCATTTTCAGTGGCACGGTTATATCAGGATTCTCAATCTGCAATTCCTCAACCTCGTGGTGACCCTCTGTTTCAGGATGTTAATCTTTCGCGGATCCTCATCTTCTTCTTCAACAGTCACGTTATAGCATTCCAGCGCGTGGCTCAGCTGAGTAGTCTAATCGGGTTGAATCAGATCCAAAGGATCCTACGGTATCCTAAAGATTGTTACTTTCACTTCTTGTAGCACTTCGTCAATACAGTCAAACCTGTCTTCAAAGATGAATATCATTATGAATCCTTCGCGCAGAATATCCCATTCACCTGTACCATGACAAAGATCTATTTCCAAGTACCAGTTCATTGAGATGACATCCAGGGTATGACAGAACAAGTGCACCCATTCAAGTTGGGGCTTCACTCCATAAGCCTTAGCCCATTTGGCCAAGTGTGCGTGCGGATCATCCTTCCCATCATATTTGTCTGTTATTCACACCTCCAACTTCCCAAAGCATGTTCTCATCATCCTCCTACACTCACGCCAATCATTAAAGCTACCCTTGTGCATACCCCACCATCTTGCAGGCGTAGCGCGCAGTGCTCAATCCAAACCCTAGAAGCGCTGCTTCTCTGGTACTTCCCTCTCAAAGGCATCCAAAAATACATCTACATCATTCAAGCCATCATAAGTGGGAATATTTCATACTTCTAATGGCACACAGCGCAGCGATGGGTCATCATGTTATAGCTTAGCATGGTTACTTCATGTAGCTGATTCTACCAGCGCTCTAATTCTTCATCAAAGTCCAAGGTGCAGGAACTTTCATGATCCCATGTAATTCGTCCATCCGTTGTTGGATTCATCCAATCTTGGTCTCGTGCTATTATCTTATATATGCAGTCCAAATCATCATCGCTCTCATAATAGCGGGCTATTTTAGTATAGCGCGATCCTTCAGTAGGATCTAGGGGTAATATTACGCGAAGTGATTTCTTTTCAAATATCATCTTTCACTTCTTTAGGTTGATTACCCCATTCATATTAGTAGCCCAATCAATGCTAAGGAGATCAGGGTAGGGGTTATTGTCATCCACAATTTCTATTACTTCAAAGTCAGCCAATGCACTCATGCCTTCAATATCTACCGTCGCTCCTTATAGTCGTCCCATGGGGATGATATTCTACTGATTTTCTATCCTTAACTGAATCAGAGACCACTGTAGCATGGGTCATCCCATCCACTCCCAAGTCTGCTTTGGTAGGGCATTCGCATCTAACCCCAGATCCAAAATAACCTGATCCATTTCATATTCTCCTATATGTGCGGTCAGTCTCATCCCTTGTCTTGTCCTTGCTTTATTCTTACCAATCTTTTGTACCACGCGTGGTTCACCCGGAGTGTCTTTGGTGCATCTATTTATAAGCTATTGTAATCCCTTCACAGCCTTGTTATCGCACAACAAGTTCATGCTGGTTTGTGGAAAGGTTATAAGCATAGAAGGGTCTAATTCTTGATCAGACTTATCCTTGCTCCTTGAGGTAGAGGCCTCAGTGAAGCTCTTCTTTGCTTCCATGAAATTTTCACGTGCGCACTCCAAATCAAATTCAGCCTCCTTGGGCAGGGCTTTGTGAACCCATATATTGTCTTCGGGCTATTTCCCCTTATCATCACCCGTTGCAATTCCACTTCAGAGAAATATATTCACATTCGAATCCTCTTTGCGAGGCTCATCCCTCATCATCTGTAGATTCTGAGTTAGCTGAGGTGGTAGTGCTCCTTTGTCGCACATCCTCGCTATCAGCATAGGACATTCTTCTGTCTCATGATCAAACTGAATACAATATTTGCATGACGGTCACGTTGGGTTAGTGCATTCATGGGCATAGTGTCTTGGTCCTCTGTAATTGTAAGAGATCAGTTGTCCCCGACCTCTGCCAGGTCCTCCTCTCCCTCGGCCCCCTCCGAGCCCCTGAAAGCTTGTTCGCGCCATCCCAACACTCTGGTTAGGGGGCCGCATTTCTTCCTAAACCCTATAGGCAAGAGTTTTTTCCATCATCAATTCATAACTTCTACAGTTGCGCTCATCATGTCCTACTGACCTGCAAAAGTTGCAGAACAGTTGTTGCGGTGTTTGTACAAACTTCTGCAGCAAATGACAGTTATCTGTCGTATGTTTCCCAACTACCTGACATATAGCGCACCACAATGCAAGCCCCGCGCTCGATCGTACTTAGGCTTCTGGCCTCAAAGGCATCAGCACCCCTCCTGCAATATAGTTCGCAAAGACCAAGCAGTGGTCTTTGTCATGCCCATGACCTTTACATTTTAGGCACCATACCTCTTCACGCATCTCTGGTCGAACTATTCTATCCTGCTTCAAACTTTGAATTTCAAGGCAAAGATTTTGCAACTACGCATGGATCTGATGAACCCCCAGATTCAAATCTTGCATCAATGTTTCATGCAGTCTCATTACAATATCCAAGGCCTCTCCTGAGTCGTAATATTTTGTTGTGACAGTGCAACCCTTAGGTGTGGCAGGAGTGAAGCCACAAACCATTCGCAGTGTTTTCCATCTATTAAGTTCATATTGGCTTCACGAATTTTACACTTCAGTATCTGATCCAATTCCCAAGGTGTCTCACCTGGTTTCATCACAATTTCTTTGAACCCCACAATTGACTGTGCCTTGGATTTAGGCCTACTGAATTATTTATTCAGCACGGTCTGGATGTCTGCCACTCCAGCGTTTGGGTTATCATTAGAGTACTTGATCTACCAAGTTAGTGCGCGATCCTACAAAGCGCTAACCAATGTTTCCTTCTTCATGTGATCATCTGTAATGCCCTGAACTTCCCATACAGCTTTCACGACGAACCAAAAATGGTCTGGGTCCTCATTTCCCAAGCCTTTAAACAAAGGCAGCTTCACTGAATTTGCCATGTTGAACTATGGTGGAGGTGGTGATGGTATGGGTGAAGTTGCAGGTGATGATGGTGAAGTTGGAGGTGGTGTGGGTGGAGGTGGTAGTCACAAGAATCCCTATCTTATTAACTGAATTGCACTTCGCGGAGAAGCTTGCGCTACTCCCTCTTCATCACCCAATGGAGGTGAAATTAATGGGCCATACTCAAGACCCTTTCTTCCTTCGTTTCTGTAAGTCTTTCCACTTCACGTAGCTCCGAACATCAAGGTAGTTGCATAACCCATTTTTCACACAATAACATCTTAATCCAGGTATTTAAAGACTTCAAGTACTTACCTTGCTGACCTTTGAAAAAGTGTCGCTTTGCCTCGCTATAACTAAGTGATGTATCGACCACGAATTCAGTCGCAAAGTATCCTATGATGCGATCGAGCCAATGATCAACAACACGGGCCATCTTATGCTCAGAGGCTTCCAGTCTTTGTACTAGCTCCGGGGTTGAGACAGTAGGATCGTCAAGTCTCCACCTTCCTTGGTTATTCGTTAGCTTTGCAATCCACTTGTATAGTTAAATCGGAAAGGAACAAAAAAAGATCTCGTGGATTTTTGTATACAGGTAATTGTCTAGCCATTGTTCCTTTTTCAGCCATAGATTTCTGTTCTCCTGCACCGCGAATTCATAGATCTTCCTATCCAACCAGTCTTCGACCTCTTTCTTAGTTGGATTCCAATGATACGACATCACACATCTCTCATGTAGATTTTGGTCCCGATAACGGAACCATTTGTTGTCTATGTGAGGCCTAACCCAGGCTCAACGTTAGTTAACCAAACAAATCCCTACACTACTGGCCATTTTGGCATCAGCCCACAGAGCGAGGACTGAATTCTCACCCGAAGCAGGGTGGGGGGATGCTCGAACCAAGTTTCTGTGCCCTGAGATGGTCGTGATGTCAATTTATACCCTTTGTTCCTACTTTCGCGCATGTCACTAGATTTAGGGCTCTATCAATCTAGCCCTTTATTCTGTCCCTCAGTACCTCTGCAAAGGAGTACAATTGACCTTCCTGCAACCTTAACCGGTGATCCAGGTACTTTCATGTTGCTATGACAACGTATTGTACAAGTTCCCTAGTTATCTTAAGTGTTTTACTTATCTTATTAAACAATCATAGTTAGGGTCGCATAAATTGATATTCTTACTAGTGTTCAATTAACTAGTATAATCTGCACCCTGAGATGGTCGTGATGTCAATTTATACCCTCTATTCCTACTTTCACGTAGGTCACTAGATTTAGGGCTCTATCAGTCTAGCCCTTTATTCTGTCCTTCAGCACCTCTGTAAAGGAGTACGATTGACCTTCCTGTAGCCTTAACCGGCGATCCAGGTACTTTCATGTTGCTATGACAGCGTATTGTACAAGTTCCCTAGTTACCTTAAGTGTTTTACTTATCTTATTAAACAATCACAGTTAGGGTCGCATAAATTGATATTCTTACTTGTGTTCAATTAACCGATATAATCACATATATTTGCGCATCACCTAAACATTGTAAATTAAACCTAAAACACAATATAACTAGATGCATTAACAAGAAATTTGCAGAATACTTCTCTTTATTAGTATCTTCAAATTAATATAGACCAAATCCTCCCTATGCACACAGCTGCAGGGTCCACGCACTCAGCTGCTGACTTCCACCTTAGGCCTCTGTGCACTCAGCTGTAGAGCCTCTACCTACTCTAAGACCCAAACACTTAGACTTCTCTACCTCACTTCAATCTTCAAACTACAACTAAAACTACTTAGAGCTTACTTACTTAGCTCCTTTTTATACCATCCCATGGTCCACGGACCATGGGTGGATCTTTACAGCCGACTTTACACTTTACAAAATAAGGGTGGACAACCCTTTATGAATCTTGACACCTTTGCGCTCCGCGACCACAAAATGCGAAGACTTTACAACGTTATTACACAATTGACCCAAAACATGGGCTTTTAGCCCCAAAACTGTTCTTGGGGGATCCCGTTCCCAACACTTTGAAAGAGGAATTTTAGCCTACAACAACTAACTAGGGAATCCAACAGTATAACTTTTATTCAAATGTGAAAATATGCTTCCTATTTCTAATTGTGGTCTTGTACTTGCAGTGGAGGAAGGATGGGTCTAGCGTGGTCCTTGTGTATCCCCAATCATGGATTCAAATCTTGGAGGTCATTATTGAATCCTACAATGTAGAAATCAAGCTCCTAGAGCAATTCTACAAGACTGCTATAAGATGCTACAAGAAACTCTGTTTTGCTACAAGAGTGCCCTATTTTGCTACAGGATTGAGTTTGAGAGCTTTCTGAGGAAAAGGAAGGTGTTTTGAAGGTGGAGGGAGGTGATTGAAGGTGGATGAAAAATGTGTGAGGCCTTTTCCCAAGCTTAGCACCCCTTAGGGTCCTATCTTGCACAAAAGTTCATGCCCACGGTGTCCTTCATTAGCCCTGAAAAGATGATCTCGATGGTAGAGCTTGAGAGTAGTGTGAAGTGTCTAGGAGGAGGATGGAAATGTATAAGTGGACATGGATGATTTTTTTATGCATATGGGACAAAGGCACCCCTAGTGTTTTAGTCCTTGCTTTCCTTTTGGGTGCAATGGCTCCTCTAGTAGTCATCATTGTGGTTACTTTTCTAGATTTTAGCTCTACAACTAGGGTTTGCTTCACAATTTTGGCCCTCTTTCCTCTCTTCAATTACCTTAACTAAAATGGGCTTCTTCGATTATGTTTGAACCATTTATACTCCCCTGCCTTACTACGTGATTTTCTAGCCGTCATAACTCCAAATATGTTAGATGTGATTCAATGTCCCCTCGTACATACTCCTGCATGTGGATTTTGCCTCGATGCACAAATTAAGGTAGGTGAATGTCCTATAAGTAGTTGCTCCTTCTAGATCTGCCAATTCACAAGGATTTTTTCATTAAATCAAATATGATATATCATTAATGAAGTGGATTTTGAAATTTTATTGATACTAATATTTAAAGGTGCTTCTTACCATTTTTTCTTTCCTAGTTTTTCCATAGTGTGAGTGATCAACAGATGACTACCATTTTGAGAGGTTTGCACAGTATTGGAACATTCTCCCTATTGTGTTTTCTGTGTGATCTATCTTTTGAACAAATGTCTATATTTATAAGAAGAGTTTCGGCGTAAATCACATATAGAAAGACCTTTGTCGACGCGTTTCGAACCAACTAGTGTGGTTCATCATCAAGACAAGTTGAAGAAACAGATCCAGCTTAGCATGTTAAATAGTCTGAGCAGAGACTCCAACGGCTAAATTTGAATAACGGCTAATTTTGACTATAGGACCCAGGTCAAATTT